>CAKAOH010039502.1:81090-141985 GCA_916701665.1 Sebastiscus tertius
TTTAAGGTACATTTTGAACAGATAAAAAATGTGCGATTAATTTGCAATTAATCTTGATTAACTATGGACAATCATGCGATTAATCGTGATTAAATATTTTAATCAATTGACAGCCATAATATAAATGTAATTCTTAGAAGAAGGCAATGGTAGCTGAGTATTGTAAGAATCCATTAAAAACCAACAAGGCTTCATTACTGGCTTTTAACACAATCATATTTCTGATAAAAAAAATAACTCATTCTTTAACATTGGAAACGCTTCCATTTTTCCTCTCATTAACAAATATCAGTCTTTGCTGACCTGCAGTTTCTTAACGCTGCATTTATGATTCAACCTTTACACAACTAAATACAGTATAATTATCTATCTGTTTATTTAGTTGAATGTCAAAACATCAACGGATGGTTATTACTGGATGTACCCGTGTAATTAAGTGAATTATCTGTTTGGATGTGGCATTTTACGAAGAAAAACAGTGTTCCTGAGAAAAATAGAGTCTAAATCCATCACATACAATTTGTTCAGTCCCCGAGCTATATTAAGAATCACAGTCTTCTATTAAACTCCTCCTGAGATGTCATATTACGGCATATGTATGCTCATTATATAACAGTGTGTCATAAATATGATCAAGAGCCAACCTAAGGTGTTGGTTCTGGCATTTACGTAAAACAACCTTCATAAAGAGCATCAGGTTTTTGGAGTCTGTCAGTATTACTGCGACTCTCAACACAATAATCTTGGCATTTACCGTCAGTATTTAGCAGATTCTAGTCAGCTCAGAATAGCATCCGGCTCTTGGAGATTCCCTTCAGTGACAAAACAATCACTATGAGGCTGACTAACCCAGAAAGACAAAAAACATTTCACAGTATTCAGCTCGTTTCCCAGCACCCCGTCACCTCGGAATCAATTCAAGCCCCAAACCGTGGTGTTATTCACACCACATAATTGCTTTGTTCATCCGAAGATGTTGAATGTCGTAATGAGCTCCAAGGAGATCCAAGGATAGACCCTGCCCGCCCGGGGGGTTGAGCGCCCAAAGGCAAGAAGGGGCTCTTGGAAAAATGACTCATGTCGAGGTCTCTACTTTGTCATGCTCTGGCATTAGACATGGATCTCCAGCCGAGGCGCCGCACCTCATTACACATAATTGTGTGGAGAGATCAATATCTGACAACCTGAGGATGAGGACATCTAAAGCAATTTATTCTCAAACATTATGAGAAGGTCCCGGCACATCCAGAGCACCGGAAGGAAGGAAAAGCATTTTGCTGTATTGAAAGATAAATTAAACGGTTAAAAATAAACCTTGAACCTTCAGTTAGTGAGCGATAAAAACTGGACTTATTGATCCAGAAAGTTTGTTTTCTTGAGATCACAACATAATACTTTATGATGCTGGTATCCTAGAGAGTGTATACATTAAAACCACACCTGAGACATATCAGAAATTGGATTACTACTGAATTAAACAAGATTAATTTCAACCACGTAGTCCTAATTAGTGATAGTATATGCACACAGCGCTGGCCCGAGGGTGCTCATTTAAAGCTGTAATGGATCACAAAATGGCCACAATTTGGTGATAATTGTGTGTGTTTTGGATGAAACAAGCTCTTCTCAATGCATTTCCATTGATTTTTTTTTTTTTTTTTAATAAAATGATGAAGGCTGTGCTGCAAATGTGAGCTACAAAAAGAAAGAACAAGTGCTCAAACTTGATTCTCAAACACTAATGTACCCTTTGTTCTTACTGAGATGACTAGATGGGCTCAGATATTGATGGTGCCTTCAAATGAAACTCGTGAGCTTGTGTTTAAAACATGGGAAGTCGTGTTCACGATATGCTTGGTGTTCAAGTGGTTAAGTCGTGAGAACACCGCTGCTAAGCAATGGCAATATTAACATTACTTTCGGCATCTAGAAGCCACAGAGCAAGCGGGTAACATAATGGAATATCAACATTTTCCTCAGATGTATTATACAATTACGAAGAAAAACAATATACGATTAAAATTACAATATATTAACTTATTATGCACCAAAAAAATGAACTTCCATGGCCTCCGCTATTTATGACAACGTCAACAATCACGTCACAACTCGGGAACTCTGAGCTTTTAGAAACTTTCCACTTACGAGGTCGTGAACACCACAAGAGGGGGCCGTTCATAAGGACTCTTCTCGTAAACACGACCCCATTTGAAGGCACCAATATACAAACCACAAGCCTCTCTCTCTCTCTCTGAAGTGGACAACAGACCAACAGAAGACGGGATTACAGTAGTAGCTGGAGATAGGACACTGAGGTCATGTCCTCTGTAATATTTCTGTAAATGTACAGTGATATGAAGAGTTTACATGCTAGGATTACACATATATTACGTCAGTCTGACTTTTGACATTATTTCAGACTAAATTTGATTGTTTTTATGAAAATTTTTTTTTAATTAATTAAGAATTTACCTCCACAATGACATACCTCGCAAGAGAACATAATGTAGGAAGAAAACACTTACAGAAAATATAATTGAACAGTTAAATGAATAATTAAAGTAAAAGTTTTTGTGATTTATTGTAAAGTGTGTACCAGTGTGTAGCATTTAGGGGGATCTGTTGGCAGAAATGGAATATAATATCAATAAGTATGTTTTCTTTAGTGTATAATCACCTGAAAATAAGAATCAGTGTTTTCGTTACCTATGTCTACATACGGACCAGGTCCTCTTCACGGAGTCCGCCATGTTTCTACAGTAGCCAAACAAACCAAACACTGGCTCTAGACAGGGACATTCACATTTTCACGTTTTCACGTCGGCCACCATAGTTCTCCTACATGCTTGACACCCGGGAAAACTTCAGTTGGTTGCAATCTGCAACCTCACCGCTAGATGCCGCCAGATCCTACACACTGCACCTTTAAATTACTCACAAAATTGTACAGTTTGGTTGGTGTTTTGGGAATTTAAACTTGTATTTCTAAAATTCTGGCAACAGCCCTGCTAGTATATGACTTACAACTTCAATAAATATCACACATTTTATCATAATTGAGTACAGGCATTATTTATCCCATCTGCAAAAACCTCCAGAATATATTTCCACACTGAATGGAAGGCTGTAAAACACTCAATAAGTTCAGCTTTTATTGCAAAGATTTGGCTTGTTCAAAACTGATTTGGAACTAAGTTATGTACAAAATACCCCTCCGTTCACCCCTCCCTTTCCAAGCAAGTAAAGAGCTACGGTGGCCTTCAGGTAACATAAAAACGCAAAAGTCCCTCTCTAGAGCCAGTGTTTGGTTTGAGCAACATGGTAGACTCTGTGAAGATGACCTGCTCCAGATGTAGATATGAAGGGCTCATTCTAAGATTACGAAAACACAACGATATACACAAATGAAAACATAGTTATGAATATTATAGTCCATTTCTGCTAATAAATCCTCCCAAATCCTACACCCTTTAACAGTATAGTGAATTTATAGTATTGTAGTACCAAAAAATGGACATAAATGTGTAGCAAAACCCTTCTCTGCTTAGATAAACATTTATTAAAACAACAACAACAACTTACGTCTTGTCTCGGTTGATGAAATGCCGGCGCAGTACTAGAGCCAGAGTGGAGAGAAGCATGATGGTGGTGCACATGATCCCCCAGAGCCCACCGCCCCACAGCCAGAGAGACAGCAGGGTCAACACGAAGCATCCATGGTGAACCCACTCACCACAGCAGAGGAGACCTTTTCGTCTCTGCCTGGATCAGGAACGTACTGTAGGGGGATTAGTCTGTCCCAGATTAGAAAAGATGACATGGCGCATTATTGAGGAACAGCACTGCTGCACACCTATAAGCTATGTTGTGATGCGTGTGCATTTATGGTGTTCAGATATTTACTGCTATATAAAGATATATAATCTCCAATGAAAAACACCGGCCCTCTGGCTTTTTTTTTTGACAGAGCCATGTTATTGCATATTATTCATATTTTTTGCATCTCTTTCTGCCATTTACAATATTTTACTGCTGTGATTTTTCCTGTCATGCCAGACATTGTCGTTCTGATCATCACCTGCCCCACATCCCCCTGATCATCTACCTAGTATTATACATACTAGTCCACCTGCAGCTCTTATTTGCTGGACTGTCTGATGTGCTATTCAGCCTTATGTTCATGTTCATATTGTAATTATCATAATTATCAGTCCAGTGTCTGGCTTGTAAACAGTGTTCATGTCAACATCCAATAAGTTATCCTCTGATTTCATTGAAATATCGGTAAACAACTCTACAGCCTTGCCAGAGGCTCTGTGAAGCTGTGCTTTGACGTCGGCATGCTAACATCCTCACAATGACAATGCTGACAGGCTGATGTTTACTATGTTCAGCATTTTAATTTAGTATGTTAGCATTTGAAAATCAGCACCAAACACACTGTAGGCCCACAGCTGAGGCTGATGGGAATGTCAATAGTTTTGTAGGTACTTGGCAGTGGGCTCCTCCGATTCTGAGAAGTGAAGCCAATGCTGAAGAGCCTTAAACTTGCATTCTTTCTAACAGCCAGCAGGGGGCGACTCTTCTGGTTGCAAAAAGAAGTCTGATTGTATAGAAGTCTATGAGAAAATTACTTGATTTATTACCTCAGTAAACATTGTAAACATGAGTTTATGGTCTCAATAGCTAGTTTTAAGTCTTCTTCAATACAGCATGATGTTCATTTAGTAAACTATGGTCCCATTTAGAGTCAAATAGACCATAAAGCAGGGGATGCTTTAGGGCGTGGCTACCTTGTGATTGACAGGTCACTACCACAGCGTTTCCCGGTCTGGGAGTTGTCCGTGTTTTCGTCTTACAACTTTAACCCTTTCACTGTGTGTTTTTAGTTCATGAAAGTTGGTTATAACATTTTTGTTCGTCTGAAAATGTCTTATTCAGCATTCGGTTGTACTTAGCTCCACCCTCTCGTGTCACTTCTGGTTGCAAAAAGCCAAGATGGCCACGGCCAAAACGGCAGTCCACAAACCACTGGGTGACATCATGGTGACGACGACCACTTCTTATATACAGACGACGGTATTTGGTCATAAACCAAAGTGTTAGACAAATTGTAATTTTGACCTGATGAGGGCGCTAGATGTGTCTAGAAATCACCACAGTTGATTCAGAGGGTGAGATATTTCACTCTAAACCACATGCTAACCTCATGGTGGCGCTGCAGGGCTATTCACAAGATTACTTTAGGGTTTTAGGATTTATTGTCTGGGAACCATTAATTGTCGGTACAAACTGTGCCAATCCACCTTGTAGGTGTTGAGATATCTAAATGGATAAGTGAAAACTTAAACCTGCTGGTTGCGCTAGAGAACAATTCAGGAGATCGCCAAAGTCATTGAGAGTCATCCTCTGGGGACGATGAATTGTTCATGTGCTGTTCATACAGTACGCTCTCTGACAAAGAATTCCCATGCTTCAAATCTGTGAATAATTGAGGATCACCTGCTGCAGCAGCCACATTAAAATTCGTATCCCACTCAGATACTAGTGCACGATGACCATCGTTATGGGGAACAACAACAACCTGGCAACATAATGAGGACGGCTGCAAGACACGGAATGGCTCCACAAAATGGATTCACACAAATCAAATCCAAAGCCTGCCCATTCTCTGTCTCATTAGGCCGAAGTTGTATTTCTTGCAGACAGCAGGACGTGGATATTCTCAAGCCAGCGATTACATTCCCAGCAACGGCATCTGTGACTCTGCTGTCACCGCTCTGTCATGAAAACCTCTGGTGCATGGACGGCAGACAGATGGAAGTTCACACAAGTGGCTGTCAGGAATGTCAAGTTGCAGCGATGTGGCTGTGCATCTCATCCGCAGCTTTGAGACGAGCTCATGCTGCCTAATTGGAAAATTCTTCAGGCCTCCTCTCAAGCTTTGTGTTGATGGAGAGCTGCAGGGACTCACCAATGCCTAAAAATCAGGGGGTTTAAGTGTCACAGAGCTGTTATTTGTGTTGACCTGCATGTGCTGGCTGGCTTAGCCGTGCTCTGGGCTCGTTTGACTGACAGAATTAAAGGATTTATTGGGGCAATTGGGGCAGTTCGCTCCTTGGTTCCTAAATTTCAGGAATTGTATTCAAATTGTTCAACATACAGACGATGTGTGCTGGAACTGACCTGTATGATGGATAGTTTTATCCTGCGTGCATGCATTTTTAGCCAGAAATATCTCAACAACTATTGGATGGATTGACGTGAAATTTGGTACAGACATCCATGGATCCCAGATAATGAATCACTCTGACTTTGATGACCCCCTGACTTTTCCTCTAGCGCCACCATGAGGTTGACATTTGTGATTTCAGTTGAAATGTGTTGACGGATGACGGATGTTTGACGGATTGCTGATTATATTTTTTGCTAAAATTTTGCTCAGACATTCGTTGTTCCCCTCAGGATGAATTCTATCATTTGGGGTGATCCTCTGACTTTTCATCTAGCGCCATCATCAGATCAAAATTTTAATTTGTCCAACACTTTGGTTTATAACTTAACCCCCTGAGACCCATGGGATCGCAGACGATCCCGACTGACTTTACTGTCTTTCAGAGGCTCTAGTAGGTTCAGTTTTAGGGCTAGAGTGAAGACACAGATATTATATGAAACTAGAAAACCTAAGGAACTGGTACCAACCATGTCATGCTACCATGTCAAGAAGGAGGCTAAATAACGCTCCAAAGTTGGACTAAATTTTAGCGAGGAAAAACTGGCCAATAGCCATTTTCAAAGGGGTCCCTTGACCTCTGACCTCAAGATATGTGAATGAAAATGGGTTCTATCGGTACCCACGAGTCTCCTCTTTACAGACATGCCCACTTTATGATAATCACATGCAATTTTGAGCAAAAACCATGCAGAAGTGGATTCTTTCACAACAATGACCCGCTGGCTGTACATTATCCCGCTTATTACACAGCTACTTACTGAAGAAATCAATATTTTGACACAAAAACGGTCCGCCAGAGTCCGACATCAGAACTGTGCCCATAGCAACGGTCTGCTATAAAGAAATTACAGACCGCAGAATGCCGTGATTGACCAATCAGAATCGAGTATTCAACACAGCCGTGTAATAAATAAAGTCAATACATGCTAGCAAACAGTTGCCTATTTTCATATCCAGCAGATACAGATCAACATTAGCATTACATTAAAAGTGTTGTTTCTGGTGACTCGACGAATCTAAGTCTAATATTTACTATATTTCTAGCTCTGTTTTGGCCTCTACCAACTGGCCGATTAGTTGATAAATTCTCCTTCATGCCCACTAGCTAGTTGCTAACTCTGAACCAAACAGTAGGCTAAAGCAAAAACAATGCGCTAGAGATAGATGTGTGAGTGTGTCTGCGCACACATGATTAAATTATAAATGTAATGCATCTGAAAGCTGAAATAGCTGAAGTCAGAAAATGTCAAGACATTTCTCTGTGACATTTTTAGCACCTGAGTAATGCTTCCTGTGGTGCTCCTCAAAGTTTACTTATTATTAGCCTAGTCTTGTTTAAAGAAGAGTTTGTCCAGGTGTGTTGATGAGCTCACGTTGCCGGCGCTCTCGGGAAATGACAATATCTGGCAGTGGGAAAAAATGTGTCGCCATGGTGACAAGTCAGTGTGTCCTGTCGACCACACTGTGCACTCATTGGAGAATGACTCTATTTTCAGCCTCTCATGGTGTTTACCTGCTTCACCTATTCCTATTACTGGAGCCAGGCAGCAAGACGCTAAAAGTGATTACCTGATTATTATACTGAATCCTTTAGGCGATGAGTACATTATCAACCATTACACAGTAACCCAGTGAGGAAAATGCTGTAATTACTCTGAAATACAGCATGTATGAATTCCTTTTATGAAAGACAAAGATATTAAAAACTTCCCCGCATTCAGGAAGCAAATACGCCAAAAGTCGTCTTTGATGATAAGATGTACACTTTGAATAAATTACTGTATATGGATTTGAAAAATGACTGTCTTCCTCCCTGCATGAACCTCCCACTGGAGCCTTAGATAGAGTCTCGCCTGGAGCGTTAAGCAGCGAACAGGAAACCATTAATCATTGATTAGGACCATTTACATCTCATTCCATTTAATTATCTCTTGTTCCTGAAACAGTGGGACTGCCAAGCACAGTATCTGCACAGACTACCTGCAGGCAGCAGATATGAGCTGCGTTGGGTTATCTGGGTCAAGTTCACCTTTGGCTGAGGAGATAAAGAAAAATAAATTTAAAAACCAGGATTAGACTGCAAACACATGAACAAAAAACATGCTGGTGTGTTCTTGAAGAGCAAAATCATTTTAACAAAAGGAATACAAAGAGAAATAATCCATTCTCCCTAGTTTCTGCTGCCAGAGTCTTCACTAACGCAGGAAAGTGGAACACGTCACCCCACTTCTCAGATGTTTGCACCGGCTTCATGTGTGTCAAAGAACGGCTTTTAAAATACAACGAGGTTTATGAAGCACTGAATGGTTCAGAGCCAAAATACATGTTTGATCTGCTGCTACGTTATGAACCCATAGACCTCCCAAGGAGAAGCAGCATTCATTTTTCTGAGCCCCGCGTATCTGCAACACTCTCAGTTCTTTTAAATCCAGGCTTAAAACTTTGGTAATGCTTTCAATTTTACAGCCCACAACGTACAGCACAATTCTTCCCAATTCACAGTGTAATCTTTTGTACTAACAGGGTTGTTGTTGCAGCACGTTCTCATTCCCAGGGCATCAAATACTGACGCTTTGTCATGGCCATCGGCGTGTGATACCCCCTGTATAAGGTGTGTATGGCAAGCCGTTTTAACATTTAAAGCGTCAGTAGGCAGTATATTTTTGACATCATTTGGAAAAAAATCCATTATAACCTTTCAGCATATTGTAATTCAAATGTTCTGAGAGAAAACTAGACTTCTGCACCTCCTCATGGCTCTGTTTTCAGGCTTTAAAAAATCTAGCCTGTGACGGGAGACTTTGGCCAATCACAGGTCATTTCAGAGAGAGAGAGCGTTCCTATTGGCTGTGCTCCGGTCATGTGACCAGAACTTGGTGTTCCTTCACCAGATTTCACAATGGCGGCGGCGTCACAAACTTTCTCATTTTACAGCTAAACTGTGCACTACAAGATGATTCTGAAAACATTTGAGTTGAGAAATAAGCATTACAGCAACAGAATATTGATTCATATTTAATCAGCGCTCCCTACTTTGACCGTTTGGTCGGAGATCGCGAGTGATTGACAGCTAGCTCTCCTAGACGGTAGCTGGACAGCGGACCTCAGATCAGTTCTTACTGCCTGTTTTCCTCCGGTCTGTGAAATCTTGCAGACGCCATTAGGAGCACCGGAGGACACAGAGGAACATGATTTTTTTTTCCAGATTACCTGTCTCATGCACTACTGTCTGGATATAGTGACCGTTTTATAAAAATAACTTTTTTTAATCATATTTGCTCCATTTCTACCCACTGCAGCTTTAATGTGTAAACTAAACTGAGACTGTCCTCCCACAAATGATCGGTCAACAAAACATTGGACAAACAGACAGTTTGTTTGTTTTAACCACGATCGTGGTCCCCAGTTATTTCCAGAAAATGTCTTATTTCCTAAAAATTCTTATTTTGAGAAATATGCCCAATACCTGCAGCACCATTACAGATTTTTATTCCCTTACACTGTTCTCAGAGATAGAAACGGGGTAACACATTTTGAAGTGTTAAGTAACTCATTTCAGCCTGGTCTCTGCTGGTGATTGAGGAGTTGACTTTAATCCTGCTCTCGCTGCAGGTCACTCGAGATAAAAATGTGAGGGAAATTTATAAATGCAAACATATTTTTTTCCAGGTGATGTAACCTGGATGTAACATGGACTAGTAGCCTTTGAATAGACTTCATGTAATTCATCATTTCACCAGTGATATTTCTGATTAATTTTAGCCCAAATATTGAGGTAAGGTCATCATGTGCTTGTTGGTTGTATGTAGTGAAAACATTACAAGCTTCGTCTGGATCATCTATCAATGTATCTGATGTATTCTTTAAAAAAATAAAAACAAAACCTCAGAGACAAATTTACAAGTATATTTTATTGATGGTCATGAATCTTTTTCACCAGGTCTGCGAAGGTACAAGTCTGTGGTAGGCTGTGCAAACATGCTCAAAACACTACAAAGCCACTGCACTCGCTCCCACCAACAACGCAGTAAACAAGGACATATTCATATACAGTATTCAAATACGTAGAATCCTTCTCATAGATATATTTAGAAAAATATAAAGTCCTAACTTTTCAACTGATGGACAGAAACGTTTCACACCAAAAACACATAGTTCCACATTATGCTGTGATGCCCTTATTTTCTGAAAAGAGAATGAACGTGTGAAATGAATTAATGAGCAAAGTTTGTCGGATTTTCATCTTAAAATAATTGAAATTATATATCGGATTAAGTGCCGCTGTAGCACACTTGGCATGCGAGGACATGCCCAACTCAGCAATTAAATGAAAGACCGCGTGTGTGTGTGTGAAGTGATAAAGAAAGCGAGTGAGCGTTATTGGGATGTGTCTGCACATAACTGTACGTGTGTGTGTGTTTATGATGTGGGGGAACATGCTGCATATAGACGAAGAGGGACACAAAACCTGCAGCTAAACTGCAACAGTAAATCTCCATCATCTGTGTGTGTTTGCAGACGGGTTTCACACCACACAGTGTTTAATAAACAAGATGTCGGAGGGAACTCTGCTTAACAAAAATACTCCTGAATGTCGAGCTGCTCGAGGTCTGACCTCAGAGGGACGCTGACGTCAGCAGTCGGACAAAGACTAGGACTGGTGTCTATTTTGAAACAGATCATTTAGGACTGACAACAGCTTTACTGCTTCCAGAGGTATTTGAGCCAAAGTGGAAATAGTTTACTCTGAGGTTTGTTTGACTGCTGTGTGTATTTTTATCCATTCATTGGTTTACAACACTCCAGTTTAACTTGAAAAGGAAGTTGTTTAATGGGAGCTCTTAGTTAACTTGAATTAAGGAGAGCCTTGAGCTTTTGTGTGCAACAACTCTGGCAAGTTGGGCTTAACTTTTCATTTGCACGACAGAAACTAATCAGATGCAGTTCTTGATAACGAGACTTCAGTAGAATTCTACTTGGCTTCTTTTTAAAAAAAAAAAGAAAACCTTGGGGAGGCCATGATTTTTCCAGCTTCCAAAGGGAAGCATGATAGTTAAAGTTTGGAAACCACTGGTATAAGTCAAGGCATAATGTGTAATTAATACCACCAGGAAGTCACTGAAAACATTAAATGTGTTTGAAGTCGGGCTTTCAAAGTTAACGCGATAATCACACGTTAATGCAAATTCATTTTAACGGCACTAATTTCTTTTAACGCATTAACGCAAACGATCTTTCGGAGGTTGTAGTGGACTTTAAAGCTAGAGTGAAGATAGTGGTATCATATGAAACAAGTAAACCTAAGGAATCCATTGGTACCAACCATGTCATACTAGCTTGTTGGAAGGAGGTTAAATAACGCTCCAAACTTGCGCTAAATTTTGAGGATGAAAAACTGGCATGGCCATTTTCAAAGGGGTCCCTTGAAATTTGACCTCCAGATATGTGAATGAAAATGGGTTCTATGGGTACCCACGAGTCTCCCCTTTACAGACATGCCCACTTTATGATGATCACATGCAGTTTGGGGAGAGTCATAGTCAAGTCAGCACACTGACACACTGACAGCTGTTGTTGCCATGTTATGAGCATATTTTTTATACTAAATGCAGTACCTGTGAGGGTTTCTGGACAATATTTGTCATTGTTTTGTGTTGTTAATTGATTTCTAGTAATAAATATATACATACATTTGCCTAAAGCAAGAATATTTGCCCACTCCCATGTTGATAAGAGTATTAAATACTTGACAAATCTCCCTTTAAGGTACATTTTGAACAGAAAAAAATGTGTGATTAATCGCGATTAAATATTTTAATAGATTGACAGCCCTAGTTTGAAGTGATTGAAAGACATTTGTATAGAGCATTGTTGTGAATGGCAGACATGGTGTGGTGGGTCTAAGACCATCTGTCCAGTCATAATTGTTTTTGTTCTCGGCGACGCTGCCCTAACGGAGGCAATGGGAAGTTACAGTAGATGAATGGCCAAATGAGGAGGAGAGGAGACTCATTACTTCCTCATTAATGCCAGAAGCCGATGCCAGGGGGGGTCAGATGGGAGATACAGGACGTCACTGGAGCAGATGCAAACTGAAGATTGGATCAAATATCCATCCTAAACAGATTTGCCGTGTATGTTTGGGAATTGACCAGAGAGAGACTCGCAGATGGGGACAGCTAGCAGGAGCGCCGGTGACAAGACGATGAGGTTAAGTAAGGTAAAGGAACTTAGTTTGACAGTATGCAGCATGTTTGAGGAGGGGCGGATAACTCAATATGATTTATACATATGAGTTTAGAGCATAGACTGTATATTAAGGTGGACGACATGACAGCTACCCAAAAGTGAAGCCAAAACATCTGGATCGCCCCCTGGTGGCTGGCTGCAGTATAGGTCATAAAGCCCACCTCCTCCATGTTAGCAAATGGGACATGAGCCAACCTTTATAATCAAAGTACAGGTCAACTTAATGTTTCCCAAAGATGGTTTCTGTTATTTTAGGTAGTTCTTATCACGCTGATGTTTGTTTAAATGTTGCTCCAAATTACGTCAATATCTGAAGATGGCAGCTCCCGTATCCGGGGTATTTTGGCCAAAGAGTATAGAAGCAAAGAGACGAAATTTCGGTGTTTTTTGACAACAGCCGCCTCCGCCATTTTGGACTGAAAATGCTTATTATATTTATTATAATTTATTGTTCAACACAGGCCATTTCGGTAGAATATGACAATAGAATAGAAATAATTTTGTTTTACTTTTGTACGGCATTTTTTAGGCGGACGTTTTACTGGCATCCAGTAGTCACGTTCAGTCCAAAATGGCGGAAGCGTAGCTTTGCTGCTGGGCGCTGATGTTTCAATGGAACAAACAATTGACTTTGACTTCTTAGCAGCTGTGAGTCTCTCGATGCCAAGCTGCGGCCGTGCTCGGCTCACGATTGGTTCGTGACACCGCGGTTCCACCGCCTGATCACTACTGCGCAGACTCCAGCTCCAAATTACGTCAAAATCTCAAGATGGCAGCTCCCGTATCTGGGATATTTTGGCTTCACTTCTGCACAGTGGGAGGAGGTGGAGACGCATCGTCATTCTTTTTATACAGTCTATGGTTTACAGAGAAACTGTGAGGCTACCACCATCCCCCTTTGTCAAATATGAAGAAAGCATCCATTGTGTTAGAGCAAAGGCAGTAAAGTTCGCTTGATGCATTTCATCTATTTGTATGTATTTGGATATCATTTCTTGTGTTGGATCTAAGGGAACAGACAGATGGCACTCCTACAGCTGACATATTTTCCGTAGACCTCCAGAGTGACTTTCTAAAGCCCTTAATGGAGCCTTTAATGCCTCACGTCTCTCTGATGGGGTTTTGAAGAGGTAAACCAACCGACAGTCCTGTAAATATTAGCACAGGGGAGGTCTTATATATAGCATGCCTGTGTGCGACTGTGTACATGTGCGGTTGCTGATTGTGTCCACCTGCCGATATTTTCCATCTCACTTTCACAATGTTTGCGTGTCAAGTGTTTGCGTAACGATAGTGAGAGGCAAGAAGAAAACTTAAAGCGTCGTTGCTAGTCCGAGACTTTGAGCAAAAGAATAAAACAGCCCTCTTCAACACGTCAACAGGCCGACGTGTCAATGAGTTGTAAACAAAGGCAGAAGAGTATGCACACTTGCCCACTGTACACTTATACAAACAACACCTCGGTAAAGTTAAACAAGACATTAAGAGCACGCAATGCATCAATAGAGAGAGAAAAGGGGCACAGGTCCCCTAAACATGAGGATATACTGTAGTAGGACACACAAAGAGAATCTATTAACAGTCAGCAGCTCCATGGTCCCATCGCCGGGGCTTCAACAGCTAACTGCTCGCCCCCCCCTCCCAGAGCTTAAAACTCACTTCTTGTCTAAACATTTCTTAATCTCTTTTTCAAAATATCATGAAGTGTATTCGTATGTGTGCGGCTTAGCCGGAAGATGCTTCTCTCACCGCAGGTTTCCACAGAAATGAACTCTGTAAAGTAATAATCCGTAACATTTTTTCGGTATAAATAAAAGTCTGTTTCTGCCATTCCCTTAGCTGACCGACCCTGAACAGCGATTGTCCAACATAAAGTTAGCTTATCTGTAACTACACTACGAGCTTTGGATTTCTCCACATGCTAAAGCAGTGTGCATGAAGCTGTAGTGAGAGCAATATACAGTCTGGAGTCTGGAGGATGGTGTTTTTTTTGTTTTTTTTCAATCAAAAACACAACACCAAAGGTTTAATGAATGCAGTACATTAATAGTGTTTTTCTGCTCTAACCATAGACTGTATATAAAGATGGACAACATGACAGCTCCCCAAAAGCGAAGCCAATACATCTCTATCACCCCCTGGTGGCTGGCTGCAGTATAGGTCATAAATCCCGTCCCCTCCATGTTAGCGGATATGGTCTAAAATTAAATAATTTAAGTCAACTAAATGTTTCCCAAAGATGGTTTCTGTTATTTTAGGTAGTTCTTATCACGCTGATGTTTGTTCAAGTGTTGCTCCAAATGACATCAAAATCTCAAGATGGCAGCTCCAGTATCTGGAATATTTTGGCCAAAGAGTTTCGAAGCAAAGAGACGAAACTCAGGTGTTTTTTTGGACAACAGGCGCTGCCGCCATTTTGGACTGAAAACACTTATTATGTTTATAATAATTTATTGTTCAACACACATTTCGGTTGAATAGGACAATAAAATAGAAATAATTTTGTTTTACTTTTGTACGGCACTTTTTAGTTGGACGTTTTACTGGCATCCGGTAGTCGCTTTCAGTCCAAAATGGCGGAAGCGTAGCTTTGCTGCTGGGCGCTGATGTTGCAATGGAACAAACAATTGACTTTCACTTCTTAGCAATATAAGTTCTTTGTTTTGGCTTCACTTCTGTACAGTGGGAGGAAGTGGAGACTCGTCGTCCATCTATATATACAGTCTATAAGCTCTAACCTAAGCTGCAAATGCGAGCATGTTTGGCTAATTAGCTTATTACATAGAACCTACCCCAGCACCTTTTCCATTTCCCTTATAATACTGTACTATAATACAGTATTTTTTCCTCACATTTTTCTTTATAATATTGTAGCTATACCATTATGCTAGAACTAATATTTATCTAGCTGTGCCGCAATATAAGAACAATACTGCTCCTTTGTTTTCTTGTATTTTACATGTTTCATGGTGAAGATGCTACTTAGGACATTTTTCACAACTTTAGCCTTTTAGCATAATATGATGTAGCTGTTATGCAGCGCTCAAGTACATATTTAAGATCCTTTTACAGGGTTTTTGTTAAAACGAGTTGGTTGGAAACAGCGTTATTAAATAACTTACTTAGCTAACATTAATTGGCTAACGTTAGCTAGTGATAGTTGATAAAATGCTGCTAGCAACAGTTGTTATTACGGGTGGCAAAATCGACAGTGTTCAGCTAACAATGAGAAACCTGACTCTGTCTGAAAAAATTTACCAAGACTTGTGAGCGGTAAATCTGACACCATTATCATTGTGAAGCTGCCTACACATGATCAGCGGTAAAATCGCTTTACGGTGGCTGTGCCAATGTTTTCCGATGGGGAGAACGATGCCGCCCGACTAGGCGGAAGAGGAACCCTCGGCGTGGCGCACCGCTCCAAATTTTCCACTTAGCGCTGTGCTCAAAGTTCAAATTATTCCAACTCTGACCTCGGCTTCCTTGTGCACTTTTCAATGACATATTATATGATATATATGGGGATCAAAGAGCAAATTTCTCTGTGTGAAGGCAGCTTAAACTTTAGATGTGACTAGATTGGAAAGCTTTACAGGCCTAGGAAATGTAACTAAGGGGGGACAGGGCTTAGCGAAGGGTCAATTAATGATGTGTTTGATGTGCTTTTGGCAGCAACAGTAGTTTGTTTGGAATAAACAGTAGAAGAACTGGATAAATAGCATTAGCAGTGATAGCTTCCGTGGCTAAAAACACAGACCAAAGTGCCACTGGCTAAAACTTCATAAGAAGAAAAGTGAAATGTTGTCTGGCTACATTGTTTGGTGTCCAAGTGATCTCTGGGAAGTGTGATGTAGAAAACACCACAGCAATGAAGGCTTAGCACCCAAAATGCCACCAAAATAAAGTACAGAGTTGCACGGATTACCACGTTAATCTCATCCATGTCTGTGAAACCATCCTCACAGAACTGCTCGCCATCTTCTTCCAGACTCTTCACACCGCTGAGCTGGAGACCTGGAGCCAGCCCACCTCTGTGTAGGCCCCCGTCACATGCCAGTACACCGCCCCCATCAGTTTGGTCCACACCATCTGCACCTCTGCCGTGAAGAACTCTGGGAAATCTTCAGCCAACACCTCCAGCATCACGCCGCTCAGGATCTGGGAGGAAGGAGGGTGAGAAAAGAAACTTCATTAACATGGGAGGAAAAAGAGAAAGAGATATGTCAAGGTAATGGCAGGTGGAAGGAAGAGGGAGTAATGTAAAGTGAGAGCGAAGCGGTGGAAATAAAGAATCCAATTCACTCTTACAGAAAAGTGGGCGAGGCAGGTGAGAATTGAAAATGATAACAGTAAAGCATGAAAGCAGTGGGCGGACAGGCGATACAAAGGGAATGGAAATGACAAAGGACAACACAGGTGGGGAGTGAAAAGGTAGGAAAGGAAAGCAAAAATAAAGATGTAAATGTGACAGATGAGCAGTGGCGTCGGGGACAGAAAATAGGGACACGTAGAACCGCCTCAGTTCTCAATTTGTGGCATAAATAGCATTTTGGAAAAGAAGTTCTCAACACAAGGTTCATTTACTTGGTGTGTCCGAAATCTTTCAGCCATGTCGTGGTCAGTGGTCATGGCAACTGAGCAACTCCGTGTACCAAGGAAGGCCATGAGATGTGGCTGAAAGCTGCAGAAACGGCGGTGGATGTTCAGAAGATGAACACATACTTAGTCACATAATGACTAAGGATGCAGCTATATTCATTATTTTCATTATTTACTAACCAGCTAATTATTTTTGATTAATTGTTCGGCCTATAAAACAGAAAAGATGTTCGAGTTCAGAATGATATAAAAGAAGTAGCTTCAACCAGCAAAAAATGTCACCACCACCATGATCATCACATGCATCTTAAATAATGAGGTTGTACATATGAGGTTAAGAGTAAAGGGAATACACAGCGGGACTAATCAATTTAATGATTTATTCACAAAGTGATCAATTAAATCTTAAAACGCATTCTAAAGGCAATCGGAAGCCGGTGGAGGGATGCTTAAATGGCGGTAATGTGTCCTCTTCACAGCTGCATTTATGAGCCAACTGCAGACGACATTCAAAAGACTTGAAGAGAGGAAGCATATGCTTCCCCCTCTCCAATCAGATGAAGAGGGAATCATATTTAATAATCATAGAGTTTCACACTGAAAGTTATGCAACCATATGGTCCAAATAAAAAAAAAAACAGATTTAAAACATGTTTTAATGACGCTTATTCTGTTGTCTTTTCCTGCCTTCACAGGTAATCAGCACCGTCAGCTCTGGTACTAAAATGACTTCAACATTTATACATGGATTGAATTGCTTTTTTGAATAGTAATATGTCATGTCTTAAATTCATGACCATTGCACATTATAGTTAAGAACTTGTGAACTACTTTCTCATTCCCTTTTTTCACTAAAATTATCACATATATGAGGAGAAAATCTGCCGATAATAGGCGATAGACTCCTTTTCCATACAGGTGCCTTTCTGTTTTTTTTTTTTCTGGTGTCTCATATTCAATGTCACGAACGCGCCAGAAAACCGGGTTAGTAAACATTTTAAAGTGTTACGGTGGTTACTTCTTTTTTATACCTCTCCAAAGAACATATATTGCCAAGAAGTGAAAGTCAATCGTTGCAACATCAGCGCCCAGCAGCAAAGGTACGTTTCCGCCATTTTGGACTGAAAGCGACTACTGGACGGCAGTAAAACGTCCGCCTAAAAAGTGCCGCAGAAAAGTTTAAAAACATTATTTATATTCTATTGTCATATTCTACCAAAATGGCCTGCGTTGAACAAAAAAATGTTATAAATATAATAAGCGTTTTCCGTCCAAAAATGGCAGCAGCGGCTGTTGTCAATAAAACACCGGAGTTTCATCTCTTTGCTTCTATACTCTTTGGTATATTTGAAACCAGAGTTGGTGATTGTTGGAACAGTGGAAAGACAAAAAAAATGCAAATAACCATAATAATCAGATGACAATAACAAAGTAAAAGGACATTAAAAATATTTTGCCCCTAAAATCTAAAAATCAAAATAATCGTGATCTCAATATTGATCAAAATAATCGTGATTATCATTTTGGCCATAATCGTGCAGCCTTAAGTTGTGTTCATATTTCTGACATTTCATTTAGATACTTGAAGTTAAAATCTTGTGTTTGCTGACCTCAAGTGGTTTAACTTCTCATGTTGCTGCAGTGATGTAGAAGTGTACTCAGGTGAGTCAGTACACTGTGACATCACTGTTGCAGTGGTTACAGCTGTAACAGACAAACACTGCTTTTCACCCTGGTATTACTGTAAGTTAAAGTAGGGGAGATGAATTCCTGAATCGTTTCTTGAATTTACATCATACAAACATCTGTGATCAAGAAAACCTGATGTATAATTTATAGACTTTGTATAAAACAAGATGGCTTCATAACAATTTGATGTATTTTTGCACACTGGTGCAAACCAAAGATAGCTGCATTTTTAGACATTAAAAAACAGATAAGAGTAAAACAGGAATGTGACTTTTTGGCCCGAGTAAATTTAAACAGGCAGAAGAAGCCCCAGTGGTATTAGATTGGTAATGAGAACATTTCTTCGTGGTGCTAATGGGAGGCTTTGATAATTTAAGGGACTGCTGAAGCAAGAAAATACTTCCGCTGTGCCACTTAACCAGACAATTATCTTTCAGGACACAGTCTATTTTGTTTCATGGGCACAGCAATCAAGTGGCCAAAACTGGAGAGCAACATGTCTTCTAGCTGGGAAACAACACCCGTGTTGCACTGTACCTTACAGTATGGGATTGTTGAAGGCAATTCTGGGTAATATATGAAATCCCCGATCAAAGTAAAGCAAAATGTGGCAGGCTGACAGACAGTGATGCACCAAAGAGGTCAAGTTATACACTTCATCGTAAGGTAACATCACAGATTAATAATGTACAACGGTCTAATAGTATCAGATGGTGGATTATTCCTTGAAGTTACCTTGAAGTACATGGGTTCCACCTTGTGTTTGATAGCATGGGCCTTTCCCACCAGGGCCAGCACTGACGACACTTTCTCTGGGTCATGGAGGTTCTCCACCACGGTGTTGATGGCATTCATCACCCTGCGGGCATGGTGCCGAAGTTGACTGCTTCGCTCCATCTCCTCTGGGTCCTCCATGTCCTGGAACTGGCTGAAGTACTGTTTGGCCGATGGGAAGTTGATAAAGAACCTAAGGAGGCGAGTACATTTCAGATTACTTTAGACACAAAAAAAAAAACAATGAAAGGAAATTAGCTTTTTTTTCCCCCGAGGAGACTTTGGTGATTCCTTGGCTTTTCCTCTAGCGCCACCATGAGGTTGACATTTGTTTTTTGAGAGACGAATGTCCCTCTCTCATTAACTTTGGTAAAGCCATTCCTGTTCCCTTCAGGATGAATTTTAAGAACGTAACTGATCTCCTGACCTTTCACCTGGCGCCATCATCATCATTGCGAGCATGTTAGCATGCTGATGTTAGCATTGTATCTGATTCAACTGTTATCAGGCCATTAAATAAACGTTATCAGTCGCTAGAAGCACCATAGATGTGGGTCAGTAGGGGCCTACTACGCCTACTACATTGTAAAAGTTAAACTTAAAAGCAACACGTTCTAACATATTGTAAAACTGAATGAAACGTCATCTTTTAAACACAAACAAAAAGGCTTCTTTAGGTTTGGACAACAAAACTACAACTTCTTTAGGTTTAGGCAACAAGACTACAACTTTACTTCTTTAGGTTTAGGCAACAAAACTACAACTTCTTTAGGTTTAGGCAACAAGACTACAACTTTACTTCTTTAGGTTTAGGCAACAAAACTACAACTTCTTTAGGTTTAGGCAACAAGACTACAACTTTACTTCTTTAGGTTTAGGCAACAAGACTACAACTTCTTTAGGTTTAGGCAAAAAAAAACACTTAGTTAGGTTTGGGGATAAACATTGTGTTTTGGTTAAAATAACTATGAACACAAAGACGACACATTGTTGGTTTCACACAGGATGTGAACTCCGGCCTCATAATCATAATTACTACAGTCGCTAGAAGTTGCTGTCTTTTTCTTTTATTCCTTCTTTCTGTGATCTACCATGTAAATAGATGATAAAATCTACTAGTGACTTCTATTGACCCACATCAACGGGGCTTACAGCGACTGATAACGCCCATTTAATAGCCTGACAACAGTCTAATCAGCTGGGCATTTAGCTAGAAGCATCACTGTGCCTAAATACAGCCTCACAGAGCTGGTAGCATGACTGTAGACTGTAGCCATTTTTCCATGTCCTAATATACGCCTCACATTTTATCCTGTGTTTTTACATCAAATCCTCATGTAAAAACGTCGGACTCTTTACTGGTAATTATGTTGTAGAAACAGAAATTCCTCATAATTATAACAACCAATAATTCCCCTTTGCACATCATGCTAAACCGGCCATGTTAAAAGCAACACAAGTGGCAACTTGGGAATTCTCCTCGCCTGCTCTAATAATCGAGGTGACGGAGGTGTCGGACAAGAGATGCTTGTTAGCATCCAGTTCTAGTCGGTCACCTTCCACATCTGCTATATTTGAACAGGCCACCCCATGATATAACTCTCCCAGCCATTTGTTATAGAATGAAAAAAACATCATTATTATAGAAGCAAGACATGATATTTGATGTTTTCTGTAAACACCACCAGTGAGGTAGCAGGAGAGGCTGTTGAGGAAGAGCAAACAGCAACAATAGAAGTGAGAACAGTTCATGTTTTTTTTGGATAAAACACAGTATGACTTGTCTTCCCTGAACGTTTGGACTCATTAATCAACACTGTCTGCTCACAAATCGATACATACTCTAATTTTAGATCAAAAGGTTAACAGTTTCACTCTTATATGGACTCATATTGATTCAAGTCACAGATGACAACAAATTCAAGGTATGAATCAATTGGACCAACAGTCCGGGTTACAAGATGATGATGGAACATAATGATGCAAAATGGCTTGCCACACAGCCATCGCTTCAGTGGCTGCATCTATCGTCTAATACTCTAGAAAATGATGGGTAAAAGGAAAAACATCAGAAATGAGAGAAATCACTGGTTTGAAATATTGAATGCACGACTAGGTTCACTTAAATAAACACAGACACATATTTTAGGGCGCATGGGTCACCTGCAGCATCATCCTTTAATGTTAATGTCTCGTGGAAAAAGCGGCAATGCCCCCTTTGGAGATGACATTTTCTGCAAAACGTATGTCATTCCCATCAGCCTCAGCTGTATTTAGTATGTCTGTGTTTAGTGATAATTAACACTAAATTTAGCTGTATACTTTTAGCTCTAATCACGCTGTGCCTAACTGCCGATATGTACAGTCTCACAGAGCTGCGAGCATGGCTGTACACTTCTTGTTTTGTTTCTCAAAGGGTCTGGTTCATTGAGCAGGGAATCTGAACTGCAGCTATAATATGTTAGTGATGGTTGGATGTTGATACCTGAACTAAGGCCACCAAACAAAACACTCCTCCTTCCAATGATGCCACCAATATACCATAATTCAAATAATAGTTCAGGTTTCTTATTTGCTTCATGGTTTTGTTTGCTTTTTTATTTGCAGTGAAGAGAGGCTGAGAAAAAAATGAGAGGAGGAATTAGAAATGAGCAGAACGAAAATGCTCCTGCTGCGTATAATTCTCTGTTTTTGTATTTTTTAAGGAATTTTGCACAGACTCTAACAAGAAAGACGAGATCTGCAAGCCTGAATACAGATCGGAGAGGGAGCGAAGCATTAAGACCGCAAGCACATTACATGAACAAGAAAGACATCTTCGCTCGACATTGTTGTTACTATTCATTCTTGAATTGTTGCTGGCAATAAACCCAACAAGACAGCTATGACATCTATTTGGCTTAACTGCGACAAATCCCATCAAAGGCCCATAATAAAGCCAGTGGAAATCTATGATAATGAGAACCATGCATGCATCACAACACTTGACCGAAGCATGTGGGGACTCATGCTTGAAAAATAAGAATTTACCCAAGAAACAAATGGCCCGAGGCTGAAAAGTCAGCCTCTTTCCAATTTCATAACACTCATTATCAAAACATGACCTTCAGTCAGCCTGCAAACGATATCCCCGAGGCCTTTAAATGCACGATGACATAATCCCTAATCAATCTCCTGTGATTTCCTTCATTAGTAAGTAGGTTTTTGACTAAAGTGCGAACACACACACACGTTATATTTTATGTCTATAAAGGGTGTAATCCACCTCTGCAGCTTCAGTGTGACAGGAAGTGCCTGGCAGAATCCTTTACAGTGCAGTAGCGCTGATGAGGCCCTGATAGTGAAGATTGAGTGTAATTGGATGCAGGTGTGCTCAAGAGTGGTGTATAATTTTCGAGCATGTCTTGTGCTGTTTATGCCAGTGGATCAACCTGAAAGACACCTACTGAAGGCACAGTATTAAACAGATTAAAAAGCTCTATCATATTTTTTTTTCCCTTCCACAATGTCCTACTCATGTACAAGCATTGGTTGATGGTTGTTTGCCTTCTTGCATGAATTTAATCAAATCCATCTTTAAACAGTGATCACTGTTGAGAGCAGCAGACGTATATTTGATCTGTTTAGATAAAACCATGTGTTACTGCACCCTTTACTTTAATCTGACAGCGTTTAATTCAGACTAATATCACGTCGGTAGTCATGGAACTGGTCCGACCTGAGTAATGCAGGGTTGAAAAAGTTGAACCAGGATAAAATTTTGCTGCAACAAAACGTCATGTAGCAAGGCGCTGCGTTGGCCAATAACACACATGCAAGCACACATTCCTGGTAGAGTAGTTTGTAATGTGAATGACGTATTTCTACTGTTTACCTTTCTATTGTCCAAACGGAAGAGAAAATAGTTGTCGCCTGTCTGTGAGTATTACAACCCGCTCTGCAGATTCATCCTCTGGGGACAGTGAATATCAGCACCAAATTTCATGGCAATCCATCCAATACTGTAATTGTCGAGACATTTCAGTCCAAAAGGACCAAAGCGGTGAACTAACTGACCGACAGACTGACGTTGCCATCCATAAAGCCACGCTACTAGTGTGTGAAATTTGAAATTCAGAGCAAATCTATTGCCTCAACGCGGCTCTCAACATGGCGACGGCTGATCTCACAGCTCGCAGCGAACGATACGAAGCGGCGGCCATGAGCTAGCTAGTGGAGCACACTCACATGCACTAAAAGGCATGCGGGAGAGCGACTTCATTCTCTACTCAGGTAGACATTACTTCTCTATGTCTTTACATAGCAAAAAGTTGTTTGCTGCTATATTAATGCTCTAAATATCATATAAAGAACCTTAAAGAAACAGTGTGAAGATTCTGGCGGTATCTAGCGGTGAGGTGAGAAGACTATAGCCAACTGAAGCCTCTCCCGTGTGCCAAGCGTGTTGAAGAGCGAACGAACAAACACTTGTTGTAAGAGTAGCGTAGGTCATTTGGAGCAGAGCCAGTGCGTCTGAGTGTGTGTGTAGGTGGGAAGTGAGTGATGATGCAAGAGAGAGGGAGAGCTACGGCTATGGGAGCGAGTAACGTTATCAACTCCGGCCCAAGCAGGAAAAGTTAACAGAGTTTAGTTTGTCCATTCTGGGCTACTGTAGAAACATGGTGATCCAACATAATGGACTCCGTGAAGAGGACCCGCTCCCTATGTAGATATAAACGGCTCATTCTACGGTAACAAAACCACAACGATTCTTATTTTCAGGTGATTAAACACTAAAGAAAACATACATATTAATATTATATTCCATTTCTGCCAATAAATCCCCCTAATTGTTACACACTGGTCCTTTAAAAGTGAACCCTAGAATAGTTTGGTTATGAGAAAGTAAGTAAAAATCAAATAAAAGTGGTATAGCTTGTCGTGACATCTTCTCACAAACCTGGGAAAAGCTTTCAGCTGTTGTCTAACAGAGAAAATAACTGGTCCTTACCAACCTTTACCTCAGAGCTTTTCAAAACGCATGAAACACTTGTGATGCGGGAGAAAATGACAACTCATCTCTGATGTGTCTGGATTGTGTTTGAGAGGTCTGCCCAGCGTGTACGCCGAGAGTTATTTTAGGTGCAGATGTAGTAAATTCCATTCTTAAACCTCCCTGGTAGATGTAAGAGGAGAGATAAACAAAGAAGATGTAAATTGTCTTGTAGGATTCTTGTTACGAAGATTTGTTTTGATTCAGGGGTTTGACAGTTTTCATCACAGCCGCCTGTGAGCTCACAGCAGCGCAGTAAGAGGGAGGAAAGAGCCAAAGCAATAAAAACGTTTCCACGAGCTTAGCTAGAGGCGTGCGGGAGAAATATTTGACAGATTAAGTATTGTCAGTTGAGTATGTGAGAAATTTGACAGATCTGTCAGTTTCCAGTGACGACAATGCAAAGTATAAATGTCAACACACATTTACAGACAGACAGACGAATGCTGATAGAAACACAGATGGATTTACATGTAAACACACACACACACACACTTCTGCTCTGACCCACTTTAAATCTTGTCAGTGCTCCAGCTGACTAGAATTGCGAGTACAGTTACTTCCCAGTTGGAGTTTGGCCCTCGGCAGCCCTGCTACACTACATCCACATCCCCCAGATCCTATGTCATGCTATAGACCTACAAAGGCTCGGCTTGCCTGTAGCACTCCTAGCTTGGCTCTACCAGCTGTCACGATACGTACACGCTCTTTTCCTCGGTAATAACACAGACTGTCTAGTACTGTAGCTCTTGTTCTGCTCAGACAAAGTTAACTGCAGCGCTTTGAGAAAAACGGAGAGCTGCTCTGATGTTTTCTTTGAAGAGTTCTTCTTTTGGTGCCTGTCTTCTTATGTTAGAACGATAAACGTTTAATCCCCTGTAGCCAATGCATGGTTTTACAGTACATTAAATGAATATACGCAACAGGCTTTTTTTGATCCAAATGTCTTTTAAAACATCCTTTAAAGTGGATCCTATGACTCAATTTTAATGGTTTACCAATATTGTAGGAAATATGTCCTCTTAAAAGAAGCCAATTTGAAGGATTACACCGACTCATCTGGGGTTCGGTTCCCGCAAGCTTGTGTTGTACCTGATGATTTACATCCAGTGCCACCATTCAGTGCCAAGACAGTGTAGTATACCTTTCATGTAGTGAGGAGGAAAGAGAAAGCGTGGGCGTTGGAGCGATGGGTTTATGGATGGGTGTGTAGAACAGCAGATTTTCATGCAGGAGACCTAAACTTCTGATTTAGACCAATTTAAAAAATAAGATTAAATAAATCAACTAGGCCGATAAATCGGCTCATATTGGCTTATTACAGATATATCTGTGTCTGTGTATATGTCAGCCTGTAAGTGACAAGAAATTGCAGTAGAGAAATGCCAAACTAGGTTTGAGCCCATTTTGAAACAGCGTCCCAGTTTGTCCAGCAGAGAGCACTGACAAGTTGATTTTACAGGTCTGCAAATTTCATGGTAATTAGGTGATAATTAGCAGGTAACCTATTTGAAATTTCTTTGGAATTACTGCCAAATTACCCCAATATTTACCTAAAAATATATCGAAAATTACTTTATTATAAACATTTTTTTGATAATGATATGCTTAAATAGCATATAATGGTTAAAATAGGGCCCTTAGGCTTGAGAAGTGGCTGTGTGATGCTCTTCATCGGAGGTGGAAAACCAAAACTAATAGAATTTGCTAATTATTATCAATTTACCAGCAGACATGGAAATAAAGCCTATCAATTAACTTTGTATTATTTTCCTGGAAATGTATTAAATAAATTACCAACTATTGGGAAATAGTGGAATATAATTATTAAATAATGTTTATAATAAAGTAATTTTGAGGTAAATATTGGGGTAACTTGGTAGTAATTCCAAAGAAATTTCAAATAGGTTAATTGCTAATTATCTCCTAATTACCATGACATTTGTGGACCTGTAAAATCAAGTTCTACCTAAAACATCAGCATATAGATGCAGCTATCAGACACAGTAATAGTTTTGATGTGAATGCACTCTTCACATGCTGAGTACCAATGGGCCGAACATCCTGCACTGGCAGTGCAATGATGGGAAAAATACGGGGGACCACTACAGTGACTGCTTGATCCTTAATGTGTTTCAGAACTGTAAAACTATACATGTCTCCAGATGCACAGTGAGAAACATTTTGTCACTGTGTGAGAGGAATACTTTGGAGAGCTCTGAGCAAATTCTTGCACCTGTCTCTGCATTTAAATTAAGTCATCAAAGCCAAATCAGCACCATTAGCAGGGCTTGTTAATCACACTTTCATTAGACTGGAAGGGTTTTTATAATTCTTTGGAGTACCATGAACAACCTTGAGCCTCACTTCAAGGACGTCTTTTTCACAAGGCAAACTCTCAGCTCCGTACTGCCGGTTTAATTATTGATGAATAAATATAACCCATATAGTCCTGAATTTAGTAGATCTACTACAGTATTAAAGCTTCAGTAGGCAACAATTGTTTGGCATCATTGGGCAAAAATTCCATAATAACCTTTCAGCGTATTGTAATTCAAGTGTTCTGAGAGGAAACTAGACTTCTGCACCTCCTCATGGCTCTGTTTTCAGGCTTTATAAAATCTAGCCCGTGACGGGAGACTTTGACCAATCACAGGTCATTTCTGAGAGAGCGAGCGTTCCTATTGAGCGTTCCTATTGGCTGGGCTCCGGCTGGTGGGCGGTGCTTGGTATTTCCTCAAGAGATCTCAAAAGTCTGTCACTGACTGACCGACTGAGTGATGAAGTTACACAATTGGTCGGCCAAGTGTTGGAGTTTCCTTATTGGTTGTCGCTCTTTCAAAATGAAAAGCAAATGATCCTGTCCAGCTTGACGTGTCCAGCTCATGAAACTTGGACCAAGCTGTCAAACAAGGCGATTTAGTTCTAAAATGAAACAAGATTCAGCAGTGGCATCGCCTATTTCTCACTTAAAATGTTTTCAGAAGTAGATTTTGGTGGATTGTTAAGACAGAATAACAGAAACGGCCAGTTGAGTTGAGCAACGCATCTCCTAGTGTCCTTGTCGGACTTGGTGGACATGTACCGCTGGATTTAACATTATAGACATGACCTCTGACTATTTGTGTAACAACTTAGCCACAAATATATACACGGTCTAGCCATATACTCGGTTTTGACCGAGTCTTGTTTAGATAAGTCCTGGTAGCATCGCAAACTAGAGCTGTATAACACAGGAATATTAGAAACACACAAAATTAATTTAATCTCAATTTTTTGCAGTTAAATTTGAGGTACAAGTTCAATGTGGTTGAACTCTGGGCCTTTAAACCTGATGGAAAACCAGAGCAGTGTGCGTCGGTATGGTACGTGCAGCCGCTCTCTCTACTGCGAATAATAGCCTTGCATGTATTTATGTGTGCTCCAATGTTCTGTTTTAAATACAGCATGAAATACCTCAAATTAATTAACTGCGATTGTCTCAAAATTCAGTTTCATTGTGACTCTTAATTATCTTCTGCTTGGTGAAAATGTGCTTGAATCCGTCCATCAGCACTGTCACTACAACAATACAGTTTGAGTCAAAGTATGTAGGGTTTGATTGTCTTCACAAAGCTGCCATATGCACAGTTCTGCTGACGCCGGGGGGTGCTCTCACTCTTGATGCAATTGCATTTGTACGCATTGGTGAGATCAACTGAGGCTATTGTCTCTGTCTATTCTCTGCATGCATCCAGGCACATGGATTGACATGAAAATGCAAATCTGTGATCACATGTTGTGCCCTGAGAATAAGATCTCAACCGTACAAGACTTCGACCGAGTGTCAGCCTCAGGTTATGTTAGGTAACTGACGAACTGCCAGCCTACTGTTGATAATCACACTCCTTGTGCATCACACACACATAGAACAATGAAAATGTAAAGTGCTGAAACAATCAGTATTTGGACGTAAATTCAAAATGCAACACACAAAATTGGCAATGAGGAATTTCTTAAAGAATTATTACCACTTTGGTAAATACTCTTACTCGCTTTCTTGCCGAGAGTTAGATGAGAAGATTGATACCACACTCATGTCTGTGAATATGAAGCTACAGCCGGTTAGCTTAGCTTAGCATAAAGAGTGGAAACAAGGGGGAAACAACTAGCCTGGCTCTGTCCAAAGGTAACAAAATCCACCTACCAGCCTCTCTAAAGCTACTTCAACTTCCTGGAGTCTTGTCTTTACCATGAAGTTACTAGACAACCAGATAGAGTCCAGGAAGTTACTGCAACAAGCCAAGAAATAACCCCCACATTGTGTTTTACACATCAGTTTAAAACCATGGTAGCGACCTGTTAATCACAAGGTAGCCACGCCCTAAAGCATACCCTGCTTTATGGTCTAATTGACTCTAAATGAGACCATAATTTACTAAATGAACATCATGCTGTATTAAAGAAGACTTGAAACTAGTGATTGAGACCATAAACTCATGTTTACAATGTTTACTGAGGTAATAAATCAAGTGAGAAGTAGGCTCATTTTCTCATAGACTTCTATACAATCAGACTTCTTTTTGCAACCAGAGGAGTCGCCCCCTGCTGGCTGTTAGAAAGAATGCAAATTCAAGACACTTCAGCATTGGCTTCACTTCTCGGACGCAGAGGTTGCCCACTGGGCAAAAGTTGACAAAATTAATGATTAATGATTAATTAATAAATTAATAAATTCTTGAAAATGCAGGCCAAAGCTGTTCCTTGTATTTGTGAATGATGCTAAACATGATTAAATCCATAAAGAAAATAATCATTAGTTGCAGCTCTAGTTGTTGCTCTACATATTATGTGTTTTCTGTTGCTTCGTGGCTACAAGAAGCTCCAAGTTGTCAACATGTATCTACACCAGAGTCAGCAGAATACATTCCTGGATGTGTAACGTGCTCAGCAGCTTTGACATAATTGATTTTGATGGTGATCACAATCAACTGAGATTTGACAGGAAGAATAATGTCGTCATTTCACCAAGGGAGGAGAAAATATGGCAAAATAGGGAAAGAAAGATGTCAGAGTGACAGAGGAGAAGACAGATAGTGTGACATAGAGGGAGACATTTAAGTGCCAAAGCTTGTTGCTGTCATCCACAGATAAGAGCACAGGACAGACACACACACACACACACACACACACACACACACACACACACACACACACACACACACACACACACATATATTTATTGATGCCTTTTACTATCATTTTTTTCAGTAACTAAATGCTAACATGATGTACCGTGTGTTGTTGCGTGCAGTATGCCTTCCTGGTGACCTCGGTGGTGCAGTTTGCCGGTGGGGTGGTGGTGTTCTTCGGCCTGCTTACCTCCCCAAAAGAAGTCGGTAAGCACCGCAAGGAACATGTGTTTTCATATATGTCTGTGTACAGAACAGGACCACCCGACTCTATGTTCACTTTAAATTGACCTCATTCCCACGGAAGACATTTTGAACTTGCCTGAAATAGAACCAGTTTAGGCTTTTGATTGCCTAAATTGATTGAATCTCCACAGCTTGAATGTGTTTGTGTGCGTCAGGTTTGAGCTCGGAGTCGGAGCTGGTGGAGACGGACACGGACAGCCACAGGCCTTTGATGAGCGACGAGGAGGATGAGCTGGAAGCGGAGGCGTACGGCAGACGATACCAGTCGGTTCAGGAGCCGGACGAACCTCTGACCGAGACTCCTCGAGCCATCGGCTTCTGCCAGGCTTTCTGTCTGCCTGGAGTGCTACCTGTGAGTCCACCACGCCAACAAGTCCAGACAAATTTGTTTACAACTGTCTTTTCAACAAACATACATGTTGACTCTGTGTCTGTTTGTACTGCAGTATTCCCTGGCGTATGCGTGCCTGAAGCTGGTCAACTACTCCTTCTTCTTCTGGCTTCCTTTCTACCTGAGCAACAACTACGGCTGGAAGGAGGCCGAGGCCGACCGCCTGTCTGTGTGGTACGATGTCGGAGGAATTATCGGTGAGTGGCAGGCACATTTATGCATTTTCTTTCATCCTTTATTTAATCATAGTCTCATTGAAATTTGACTTATTGAAAAATGTTCATTTTTTTCAAGGGACATTGGTACAGTAACAAATAAGGCAGAATAAACACATAACATTTTTTTGGATAAGCAAAATAAATGATAGGTTGCATCCGAAATTCCATATTAACATGTTATTTAGTACGCTAAAACAGTATGTGAGATATTAGTATGTCTGAAACCTTAGTATGAAACCAATAGCACAGTGGAATATTACAGTATGCAACGCTAGACACTACGGCGGCATAAATATCCCACGATGCAATGCGGAAGTGACGACAACATTCATAACAGCTGTTGACGGACAGCTCTGTAACGTCCATAACGCTTCAAATGAACTGCAAGTTTAAGATTTCACTTTGCTATTAGTTCAGACTTTGATTCTCACAAACCATTGTTTCGGTCACTTGAGGTAGGCACGCGTTACCATGGTTACGCGTCTCCAACCGGCAAGGAGGCTCTCAGGAAGTGACGACGTAAATTAATGCTCAGTGTGTCCGAAAAGATACACACTACTATTTATTCACACAAAAGTATGTTGAACGATACTACACATATTGAGTATGTAGTGCATGATGTGCAATTTCGGACATTTATTTCTGTGCATTTAATGCCACCTAAAATGATTAGGTAAATTGGTAATATTATAATATAAATGTTGGGGTTTATTATACTAGTAATATTCTCTGATCCAGGAAGCTGAACTACTGGTCCAGCAACCACAGTGGTTAGCGTACCGTATTACAATGTATTTTAGCTTTATTCATAATTGTACAGGTCAACTCAATTTTAGCGATAAGTAAGACATGTCTCCTCCTTTGTCTCCTTCATGCATAAACATCTTACTGTCTTTTTCTCATTGTGTCTCTGTCATTCTGTGTCTTTGTGTCAGGAGGGACAGTTCAGGGTTTGATTTCTGACTTCATGGGAAAGAGAGCCCCGGTGTTGGCCATCAGCCTGGCGCTGGCGATGGGAGCCCTGGTGGGATACAGTCGTGAGTATAGAGTTTACCATTAGTTGATTAAGTGATCAACAGAACATCAGTCAGCAGCAATTGACCAAAACCTCCTAATATAAGGTTGATGGTGGCATCACCACAGTACTACCACTACTACTCTCTCTCTTTCTCCTTCTCAGACTCCCCTAATGACCAGGTGATAAACGCCGCACTGTTGGCTACCACTGGCTTCTTCATTGGCGGTCCATCCAATATGATCAGCTCGGCCATATCTGCTGATCTGGGGAGACAGGATGCTCTGAGGGGCAGCCAGGAGGCTTTGGCTACTGTCACTGGCATAGTGGACGGAACTGGGAGTATAGGAGCTGCTGGGGGACAGGTGAACAAAAATACAGGACATTTCACCAGTAAAACTCTTTCTATACAAAAAAAGCATTAAAACAGCAGGAAGAGACCAGATTCAATGACAGAATAAAGGACATAAAAGATGTTTTGTGATGGATCTGCCCAGCTAAACTCATCGACTATATAGAAAAACATTTAGAACGGCATTATGAAATAGTTCAATTTTCTATATTAACATCAACTATGAGAGCACTGCAGTGGTTTTAGTTTTGGATTTTAGCTTTGCATTGACACTTTCATAACACATGGCTGTGTATTCTACCAGTCACACACCCACTGATAACATCAGACTGGTGCATTAATACCTCTGTCATCCTCTAGTACCTGGTGTCCCTGATTGAGAACAAGCTGGGCTGGATGTGTGTGTTCTACTTCTTCGTCGTCATGGTAAGAAATCACAACATTGCTTTTTAACCCTTGTGCCTCACTTTTGAAAACGTTGCTCTGATGTGAAAAAACTGCCATAAAATGATATACTAATATATTTTCCACTTTCACTGAGTTAAATCTTTTAACCAACTTCAGTCCTGATCATCACTACCAAATATTCATTTGTTTTTCATCATTTTAACCCTTTAACTGCCAGTTTGTGTACATAATGCCACTGTTTTTTATGTAAATTAAATGCTAAGGGGATTTTTTCACAGTCTAGGATATGTCAATGATTAGCACAAATATTGATTTTGATGGATTTTAATTTTTTTGTGCAGTGTCGGATCGTTTTTTTAAAAACTCCCAGTTGTTACCTCAGAGGACAAAAATGTCCCCTTCATAAAACTGCTACAAAAAATACTATATATTAATATTATTTTCCACTTCCACACAGTTACATTTTTTAACCAACATCAGTCCTGATCATAACTACCAAATATTCAGTCATTTTCAGAATTTTAACCCTTTAAATGCCAGTTTGTCTACATAATGCCACTGTTGTTTTTATGAGAAAATAATACCCCACAAAAATTGAATTATCACTGCATACTAAAAGCAATTTTTGTGGGGTATTATTTTCTCATAAAAACAACAGTGGCATTATGTAAACAAAGGTTCACAGTCCTGAGTATGGCAGTGATTAGCAGCAACACTGATTTTGGTGCATTTTTATTTTTTCTGCAGGAAACCAGGAAATAGCATGTATTTACCCCACACAGGGCAAACATGAGAAAATGACTCAGTCTGGTGGAAAATAGTAAAAACCAGCATTTTGGCTCTAGATTGAAAGCATGAGCTAATTGAATGATTATATGCTGTGATGGCCGTGGGATCAAAAACTGAGCTTTTAATGGGTTTCAATGGGGACATTTTTGTCCTTTTAAAGGTCTGAGTATTTTGGCTACACAGTTTATTATAGACTTATTATAGGAGCTCAGGTTGAACTTCCAAAACCTCACATCCTTGCCAAAATGTATGCCATATGCATTAACACAGCCAAAATGATTAGAAAATGAAACAGTAGGGAAACACCTACTATAACAATTCACACAATGTGAAAAAGGCTGATCTTACAGGTTTGTTTTTACAATACATTGGCATAAATCTGACTTTTTAATTGTCAATTCTAGGTATATTAATGTGTGTACTGTAGTATGTTTTTCATAGGTTTAAAGTACATTTTCATTTCTAGCTAATAACCCCATATCTCAATGTTTTTGATGTGCATTTTCATTCTTTTATCATCACTTGTTTGTTCACTGGTGGAAACATTGGTGTAACCCTATAACCCACAGCAACACCACACCACGTAGTTGTATAACAAAACGGTTGTGTAACTTTTGATTCTTGTGTTTTTTATGTCACAGACAGGGGGCAGCATTGTGTTCATCATTCCATTGCTGATCAAAGAGGTGCGTGCCATGTGGAGAGACAGACAAGCGCTGCGACGCCAGCTGTGAACGCGCCAAAACATCTGCCAGCCATAATATTCCTACTCTAATCAGCAGGGCTGCTCGCAAACGGCTCCTTTTTACATGAGTTTTGCGGGAGGTGGGATGCTGTTTCTCACAGCCACGATGGTTAAGATAAACTGGAGATAGAGAACCACCAGTTTAACTCCCACAAACCACCAGTGTTTGTCCATTAACACCCATGTGAGCAGGCAGAGAGACTCTGAGCACAACACTGAAGTCTTATCCACTCACTAAAAGCCTAAAAATGTAAACGCACACGTCTTTTAGTGTGCACACAAGAATTTAAAGGTTGAGCTGAAGTGCCTCATTGACAAAGGCTTTTAAAGGGACCTAGCTGTCCACTCTGTGAATTCCGGCCTTGCGGGGCCATCACAGAATGTACTACTGTATATATTTTAGGTTTTAAATGGATGTAAAAACCTTTTTTTAAATGTAGGTGTTCTTGAGTCAAGTTTTAAATCAAGAGTTCTTAACTTAAAGATCAGCCCCTCGGAGACAATTTGGGGGTCATGATGGCCTAAAGAATGTGAATAATAAGGATAATGTAGAGATGTACTGTCAGCGTTTGTAGATATGTATGATATTTTTGTTGCTTTGGGTGGAGATAATGAATATTGCACTGTAGTATACAGTAATTAGTCTTGAAGATTTTAGTGCACCACTCAGATTTTAGCTGGGTTTTGGGAAACTTTCACCTCGCAGCCACTTGATTTCTCTTGTGTACATTTTGTGCAATCATCAGGGTTAGAAACGATACTGTCTACGGGGACTGGTTCTCTCTCCATTCTGTATGTGTGTCAGTCACTGATCGATATATGCTCATTCCTTTTTTCAAGTTTTAATGTCTTAAGTCACAAGCAATCGCCGTGAAAACCCTCACGCAACAAACACACCGACAGAAACACAATTAGAAAACTCTACCATTGTCTCGTCTCTTCACATTGATTTACAGCGTAGCATGCCGCCTCATGCACATTCAAGTGTAAACTGCATACTGACATTGCAGAAGTGACAAGTTTTGCTTGTTTGCAGCAGAAGCTGCACATTTGCACGTTTGTTTGGGGAACTGACAAATCTGTGTTTGAACTGACAAATCTGTGTTTGAACAGATTTATTATGTTTAAAGAGGTAAATTACTTTGACATTATAATTACTCATGATCAGATCACTTATCATATGACATCAGCCATGTGCTAGTTAGTGTTTCTGCAGGTTGTCTGCTTTACGAGACAGTAGTCAGCAACCAGCCATCAATCGTTTTGGTTCAAATCAGTAAAAAGAGACTAGAATTAGTGATTTTCCAGCCACTGTGGCCAATAAACAAAACCGGTAGTTTGCTCCGTTGCATATAGACCATTAAAAAGTGCTTTTTGAGAAGTACTCTGTGGTACGAGACGTGTTCCTCACGCTAAACCTCGAGCACTGGAGATTAAAATGACACTTGCACCTCCGATGTCTCTGAACTTGCCAAACGTAACAGAATGTAAATTGAAACGTGTGTTGAATGTGAAACACTATCTGTGGTGTATTTTTTTGTTTTATTTTTATTTATGTGTACTTTTAGGTTTTTAACTAATGTAAATGCAAATTTTCATTTTAAATAAATTCAAAGTACATTTTGCAAATTGTGAGTTATCTACAGAATATCTCAGATAAGACAGTAATGGTGTAGACGGAATTTTTCTAAACTATTAAACCACCAGGGGGTGCTGCTAATCAAGAAGAAGGTTTATATGTCAATCTTTTTCTGCTTCTTTTAATACATTCATAATCATAACACTTAAAAACAGAGCGGGAACAAAAACTTCAGACCAGTATTTTGTAGTTTGTATCAATCTCAGTCATTCTTTTTATTATTTTGAGCCCGCTATATGAAATCAACAATATTAAGGCAACCTTGCACCAACAATCCAGCAATATATTTTCTTTGCAATTATTATCAAAAAAGGATATGATTCTGATACCATACAAATACACTTCTTACATGTTGCAAGGGAACATCAACAAGATTTAAATTACTATAAAATTCTTACAAATGTTGTACAAAGATTATCATACATTCATGCATAAACAAAGTTACAACAAAAAAAACAAACGCTAGTACGCTACACTTCGATATAGCTGCGACGGGTGATTCAGGAGAGCGAAGTTTGACAGTGAGACACTAACCAGTCTATCTCAATATTTATCATTATAGTTTTCCTTGATTTATTTTTTCCACCTACCAGACTTGAGGAACTCTAAAAAGGCTACAAAAAATGTAATGAACACAGAAACTGTGTCCAACAGTGTGATTTGAGGAAAAAACATTTTTTATTAATTTCAAATGTGATAATCTGTGCCTCAGTTTCTCAGTCAGTATTTGTTTTTTTGGATGTTTTTTTTGTTTTTTTTTAAAGATTACCATAAAAAATATCTCTCTTGTCAACAATGTTTAAAGTAGTGCAAAGATATAGTTTCAGAAATAACACAATTAGTTATACCAAAAAAAAAACTTAGGGGGATTTAAAATTCTTTTCCTACATAACAAATGATACAAACTCAAAATAAGTTAATATAGACTTTGAAAGTTTCGTCTGAGAAGATCGGTGCACACAAACATTGTCACACACACACACACACACACACAAACAAACACATAGATAAGTTGACAAAAACAATTTCAAATAGTCATGTTGGCTATTTTTAGATCTGTGAAATATGGTGTTGCTGAGCCATGAAAGAACAACATGATTATGAACGACTGCTTTCATGCCGATTCTTCGCAGAGACTGAGGCGGTTTGTTCATGAAAGAGAGACTTGGAGACTTTAAAGGGGGTGCAGACAAAAGAGTGTCTGAGTCGCTGGCCACTTGTCTGGCTGGAGAGATCCTTTGATCCAGAAGACATTTGTGATGAAGGTTCCCTTATTAAAGTTTGTCCCTTTCCCCCCCCCACCCCCACCACTATTCCTCTGTCTATTTATGGGGGAGACAACAAAAGCCGCCTCCCCCCCCCCCCCTGAGGGACCCCAGTTTTCTCTGCTCGAAGCTGGGCCCCGTTCTGACACACTGACTCTTTTACCTGATGTGAAACTCAACACTGAGCGCTGAACCTTGACAGCTTTTACCACAACAAAATGATCAGACACCCCTCCCACCACCACTCTCCAACCCCCCTTGTTTCTGTCTCTCCGTCTCTCTTTCGCCTGCAGACGCAAACAACCTCAGCTACATTGGTTTTCTTGTTTGTTTTACTGAATCACTTCATGAGGTAGTAAGAGTGGATTAATCCAGGTTATGGCTTTTCATCCATATAGAAATGAGAATGACTGTAGGTATAGGGGTAAAAACTATCTTATTTGAGTCACCAAAACTGTTAGTTGAGCAGTTGTGGTGTGTTTACACGATATATTCGAAGATCTTGACATGTTTGAGACCTTCCGTGACCCACGACTGATCCATCCAAACAGTGAGCGACTTGTATTAATGACGTGTGTCTAATTTTAATGGCACAGCAATTTCTCTTTGGTTCAACTGTCTCAGCTGCCACGACTGTTAGAAAACCTCAAGATAAACAGCCAACCAACACATTCATACACAAAACACTTCTATGCATAATATGTACACAAACACTTCTAGAACGGCACAGAAACAGAGAAAGTGAAGCAGTTCGACTCTTCAAAAAAAAAAAAAATTACTAAAATCACTTACAAGGTGGATGTCACATGGAGACAGAGTGGAAAAATGCTACATTATTATAAGCATAAAGCTGACAACATACAACTAAATAAGGTATGTTCTGGTCTGTTGCCCAAACAAATAGAGATTTTTTTTTTTACAGCCCCATGATGCAAATAATGCAAATTATAAAGGTGGATGGGATTTGTATATTTTTGTTAAATATATGGCCAACGGTGGAGTGTATATAACCTATAATGACTTATAGTCTAAGGCAGAATTTGGGGGCAATGGCACAGGTTTCTACAAACACTTTATTTGACCTCGTTTTACTCATTGCTTTCATTTTTTTTTTTTTTTTTTTTTAACGATGATCTAGCATCGTGAATAATAAATAAATAGCCACATAGGAATTTGAGTCGCTGTTGTACAGGTACGGCCGCGTTACCTCATTGTTTAACCTCCACCGTTGACCTTTGCCGTGGAGCTAATCACAGTCGCGCTGCCACATTTTGAGCCCCGGGTGAGGTTTTGACCCCTGGCTTGACTCGTGCTATCGGAGCCCTGGGGGGAGACTAAAGGCTAAGTGTGGAGTGAGGCCAGGAATAGTAACTCATCTAATCAAAACCCTCTTATGACTTTTAGCAAGAGGGAGAAAAAAAGGTTGAGGTCAAATACTATCCGAGGCCCGTTCAGAAGAAAATTAACCTCTTAAAACTAGAGCCTGCTTTCTGTTATTAAGAGTGCATTCACAATCATTTCACAGTATAGTAAAAAGCTGAGGAAAACAGTATATAGAACATATATAATATTTACAACTATCAACAAGAACCGTTCCTAAAAGTCTGAGGTTGATCAACCAGGAAAATGGTAGCTTCCTTGTGCTGAACATTTAAGGTATATGGTGTTGGAGGAGTTTTTAAGCCCATGCTGGATGAGCTTGTGGACAGTCAGTTGCAATTTGCTACATATATATATTTATATATATACATATATGACACATATCTATGTGAGGTGACGTGTGGAGGGATGTCGACCACTAAGTGATCCTCCACTGGTTCTCGTTGTGCTTCTCTACTGCCGAGAAGATGCTTTGTAATGCAGAAGCTTGCCCTTCTTCACCTTGTAGAAATCTGGAGGGAGAAAGAAGACAATGCAAAGTCAGGAAAAATACCTCCAGACAAGTCTCGTAACTAAAATATGTCCACGTTATTGTGTCGATTTATGATTAAAAGAAGATGTAACAACATGGAGCTAATGCGACTGACCTGTGATGGTAGACTGTCTGCGTTTTCCTTGCCGTTGGATCCGGTAGCTCCCCTTTGTGGTCACCTCCAGGTACTCGTCCCCGGACCCGCACGAGCTGCTGTACCCCGGGGAACTCTCGCCCGACAAAGACGACGTCCACCTTTTGGCCGTCGGACGTGGCGCTGCCCTAACCGTACAGCTGCGGTAAAACGCCGGCACGTCCTGGTACCTGAGCTCCTCCCATTCGATGTGGGAGGAGTCCTCTCCTGGCATTTCGCTCTGGAAATCGAAGTTCCAGCGCTTGTTGGCCACCTCCACGTTGGTGCAGAGCAGCCGCTGGAAGTCCTTCTCCAGCTGCTGGTGGTCCACGGGCCCGAAGAGGTTCCTCCGCACTGGCCCCACCTTCATCTTTAAATCCTCGATGCCCCCCAGGCGTGAGAGCTCGGGGTTATCCGCCGTAGCTGGTCCTGCTGTTGGTGTTGATGGAGCGGTCATCGCCATGTACCTGCCGGAGAACAAACACAAAGTGTTAGAGGGAAGTCAGAGGTTGAGTGTTGGGCCTGCAGAGTTTCATTGAGGTGTGATCTGGGTTTTTTTAGATTACTATTAAGTGCCCAAACCAACCCCCACCCCCCGACACACCAGCAGTATCTGCTCTCTTGGGCGCTTTTTGAGTTTTATGTGATCAAACACACGTGTGCCCTAACCCGCTGAGTAATTACTGCAGCAACAGGTAACTGAACCAACACCAAATAAATCTCCAACAGAACTCCCTGCCCTGCCGTGTCAACGTCAACGTGACTCTCCACCTGCTCTGGTGTCTGCCAGTCAAAGGTCGACACGCGAGGTCAGTGGGTCACATTGAGAAAAAGCCCATGTGAGGACTGTTTCCCACATACCCACATTGAATTAGAGCAATACTGTTGAATTCTGCACATGTAATTGATATTCTACCACGCTTCTCCACAGCCTGCACTATCTCCATATAGAGCGAGATATAGTTTTCCATATAGGGGGATCATAACCACATCCCTTGCTGATTCTCTCTGAGCCTCAGTGCTTTATCAGCTGTGTGTAGGCAGTAAAAGAAGCAGATATGTGTTTTCTGGGATGGGCAGTGGCTACTATAGAGCTGAGAGATGTATGGCTCTGCTGCTGATACTGTAGAAGGTCTGAAATGTATTTTCCTGATCTGAAATGTTGCAAACTTGCACCGATTTCTACACTAATTTGACTGAGTTAACTCAATAACAAGTGCCTCTGTCAGTTTGGCTATCAAATCAACATTATTTATGCTTTTTTCTCCTCTCAAAGACCTTATACCAACAAGACACTGGATTACCAATTTAGCAAAGTAGGTCACGGCCCCTCAGGGTTCCCCCTTTAGGTCAATTCATTTGGTTTCAACAGGATTAACTGTAAATGTGTGTGTTGATATGCATCACTAACAGACAATATTAAATACTTTGATATGGGCCTGCTTCTGTATTTTTATCTTTTAATCTTAAAATCGTAATCTTCTTTTAAAGCCCTGTTTGTATAGAGGGCCTGTGTCAAAACCTTGTAATTACATGGTTCATATTATAGCTCAATAAATTTGAATAAAATCAGATTATCACAAAGTAAGTTGTGAACAAAGGGTGTGGGAAGCTGAAAAGGGGCCCCACAGTGGGCTAATCCAGCCCTGCCCCAATAACCTCTAGTTTAGAAAGAGATTGGACAAAAATACCAATAATTAGAGACTAAATATTGTCACATTCTGGGCCACTCATTATATCTGCTTGATTAGTTCAAACACAGAAAGGAGAAATGGTTAGAATGAATTTAGCAACCTCCAACATTCATATCAGCTCAAGATCTGGCTGCACAAACAGCCCAGAGGAGGCTGAGAGGAGGAGCAGAGCAGAGTGTTGTGCAACTGTTTGACACCTACAGGATATATAACTAGGAAGAGCACTTTCACCACTCTAACAGCCTGTAATTTCACTATGTCTGTTCTACTAGTATAATCTGTTAAAACCATGTGTTGGAAACCACAGCAGAGAACAATCTAACACTTTCTTAAATGCATAATAATCACCAACAATAAGAGATTTAACCAGCACTATTTCCTCCTTTATGTTTCTTTATAGACCTGGATTAATATCAGAAGAACCACAAAACCATAATAGCTTTTTTTCCACCAACTCTCTCTCTCTCTCTCAATTCAATTCAATTCAATTTGCTTTATTGGCATGACTGTCAGGTGAACAATATTGCCAAAGAAATTCAATAATAAATAAAAGTAAAAAAAAAAATAACAAAATAAAAACAAAAACATATATATATATACATACATACATATATATACAATTCATTAAGCAAATTACAATGTATAGATATTTAAAAAGAACATGCATGTAAATGGAAGAAAACAATAAAGAAGTAATTCATGTTTGTTGTATCAATAAAACAAATAAAAAACAATTAATAACAATCTATTGCAATATCAAAGGATAAATGTAAAAAAACAACAAAACAAAAACTCGCTCTCTCTCTCTCTTTCTCTCTCTCTATGTCTCTCTCTCTCTCAGTGAGAGTTGTTTGTGTGGAGGATGAAGTGGGCGCGGTCGGTGCGCAGATATCAGATTACTGCGCTCGGTGTCACCACTTGCAGAAAAACACCGAGAACACCTTCATTATCTTACCCCAAACTTTAACTTTAACTACAGTTACAAATTCACCAACTATCTCTGTAACCACAACAACAAATAATCGTGCAATGTTGAACAAAACAACAGCAGAAAGGTCCTTTATAGGCGGTGTAAAGATGGTGTAAAGATGGTGTAAAGTGCGTAGTAAAACTTGTTGACGCAGTTAGCTGTAGTGCAGAATGTAGGTCAATGAGATGCGACACTAACAGTCCGCATGTTGTCAGCGCACTTTAACACTTATATCACACACAACACACACATAATAATAACTTCAATGTTACAAACAACGACACACTAGTATTAATGGACATTTATGAGTGTTTGTTAAGACTGGCAAAGCGGCGAAACAACACTAAAACTAGGTCAACTTTAGTTTCCACGCATCCAGACAAAACTGTAATAAACCCAAACAAGGACGCGTGAACAAATTAACTATAATAACATAAAGACAAGAAAAAATTAAAAATTAATTAATTAAAAATTATTTTCCTCTTACCATCAGAGTCAATATGTCAAAGTATTCAAAGCGTTTCGTCCACAAACTCCGCACAGTTCATCCAGTCTTAGAGGAATACAATGTGTTCCTGACAGCCAAACAAGTGTCACGTTGAAAGGTTTTAGTCGCCACTGCCCACGGGAGGGTCCTGCGTGTCCCCTTATCTGCTGGTCTTGTTTGCACTGAGCTCTAAAACAGCGGGGACGTCCTACTAGAGGACTCCGTCACGTGATCTGCGTCAAAACCGTCCTAGTTGGAGCGCAGCCAGGAGGCGAACACCGATGCTATGAATTCTGACGACAAAAAACGCAACAGTACGCAGAAAACTATACAAAATGCATGAAAAGAAAAAAGTTTTTTTCATGCATTCAATGCAACGTTATTGTGAATCTAGGTTATTAATAATGATTATAAAGCTACAGTTGCATACTTTTCATGTACAGTCTGTGGTTGCATTGCTGCAAAAGTGCGCAGAAAACTATCCAAAATGCATGAAAAGAAGACAAAAAATATATACCTGCATTCGATGCAACCTTATTGTGAATTTACCTTATTAATAATGATTATAAAGCTACAGTTGCATACCTTTTTAGGTACAGTCTTTGGTTGCAGTGCTGCAAAAGAGCACATCTAAAATGCATAAAAAGAAAAAATAATAATATACCTGCATTCAATGCAACGTTATTGTGAATTTAGGTTATTAATAATGATTATAAAGCTACAGTTGCACACTTTTGATGTACAGTCTGAGGTTGCATTGCTGCAAAAGTGCACAGAAAACTATACAAAATTAAAATACAAACATTTTTTTTTACCTGCATTCAATGCAACGTTATTGTGAATTTAGGTTATTAATACTGATTCTAAAAACTTTCTTACCCTCTTCTCATGATGCTTTAATCCTCTGATTCAGTGTGTGTGCTCCTCGTCCAGACCTGGTGCTCCTGCACTCTCCCTACTCTTCCTTCGGCGGGAATAGTAAAAGTAGGTCAAATATCTTGGCAGTGGCGGCAATTTCCCCTTCACCCTTAAATGATTCATACATTCTCACGTGAGGCTCATACGTCACATTTAGTTTGGCACTCTGCCAACATCCCAAAGTCACGTTGAACTGCAATGTGAGCGGGAAAAGACAGCTCCATCTTGACTTCTCCTCCTATAGGTTCACATCCACCCTATAGGTCCAGCACTCAAACAGCCTGAATGCCAAGATGATGTACATTATGAATGCTCATGGGAGAAGTGAGGAGGGAACATTACTATTCTCTCTTTATAACTGGAAAATAAAGAGTTTATGACTTCTTGACCTCTTCATTGATTTATGCCTTGAAATGATGCATCAGAATCAGATGAAGCAATATGGAAATTTAAATTAGTTTCTACAGCTCAAAGAAAAAACATATCATCAGCAACAGATTAGATAATCGTTTTAGTCATTTTTAAGCAAAACATGCCAAACATTCCCCAGTCCCAGCCTCTCAAATGTGAATATTTGCTAGTTTTTCTTTAATAATAAACAGAATATATTTAGGTTTTGGACTCTTAGTTGGACACAATAAGGCGTTTGAGTGTAATTTAGGCTCTCAGAACTTGAAATTTTTCACTGATTAATCAATTAAATGAAAATAAATCATCAGATTAATCGATGATGAAAATTTAAAGTGACAATTTATCTAATTTTCCCATCTTTAAAAGCATATTATTGACTACTTTAATCATCACTGAGTATTAAATTGCACTCTTTCCTTTCTCATATTGCACTTTTTTTGTCATCAAACTCTTTTGTAATATCTTTATTTCCAATTCTTGAATGATTGCTCGACAGCCTTTGTTTATTACATCATATTCACTTTCCCTTCCTACACCTATTATGGCACATTTCTTTCTGTCCATTATGAAATACTAGCTCTTCTTTCATACTGTATTTGAGAAAGAGCTCCTCCTCTTTCTAGTTATTACATAAATAGATTTTCCTCCTTATTATCACATAAAGAGATTCTCCTCCTTCTTATTACATAGGCTCTCTGTGTATTACGTGGTTAGCCTGTTGTTTCCATAGCTTTTCAGTGACGAGTCTTTTGAGAGGCCTGCTGGCCGGCTAACGCCCCTCACTCAGATAGGTTATTCCAGGTTTTACACCTACTTACTTACTATTTTTATACATTAGTCAACATCTGGACTGCCTCACACCAGTAATGTTTTCCCTGCGCAGACACTGCAAATGTAGGCCAACGTTTCTGCAAGTGGTTTATGAGATGCACTGCTTTAATAATGTCATAGCAGGTAGTGGAGGGGCCATTGTTTGTGTGCTCAGTGTGTGACAGAGCTTCGGAGAAATTACGTCACCACTATGGAATGTGTCTTTCTGGGAAAAAGCTATTTTCACATTCTTATCAAAAGCCCAAGGCAGTTCAGCACAAGACTCAAAGCAAACAAACAATTGAAATACAAATACAGCAAGACCCACTGTATGATTTAGGTTGGGTTAGGATTAGTCACACTAGGTTGGGTTTAGGGAAACATTGTGGTTTGGGTTAAAATTACTTCGTCGTTAAGGTCAGGGGAGCTTTATCGTCATGGTGACAATAACAAACACTTGGTAAAGGTTAGGTAATGTGACTAGCAGTAGAGGACAGGAGGACAGAGGACAGGAGGAAGGACTGATGCTGACTGAAGTCTGTGTTCTTCAGTCTTTATAAATTTCACTTAGTATTTTCATGTCAGGAATATGATTTATTTTATTAACATGTTAGATTGTTTCCAGTGAGATATTAAGGAGTTTATATGCTGGCTTTGCTGTTGTAAACATTAATGTTGCTGCTCTAGAAACAACATGTAACCTACAGTAGTTATATATTAAATACAGTATATGTATATGTATAGCTAATATGCACACTTCAATATTTGTTCATTTATCGCAAGTCATATCGTCACCGCAATATTAAACAGTGTTATTGCACATGGCAGATGTTCCTCATATGGTGCAGGCCTAGTGTGAGAGGCTGCCGCTTGTGTATATGAGAGTTGTGTGGAAGAGTTTAAGTGCCAGTTCTAGTGTTCCTCCTTTGTACAGCGTGGCTGACAAAAGTCAACAATAAGTAATATTCTTATTAGGAATAAATTAGTAGGCCTACGCTACTGTATTTTAACATCGGTCATAATGGTGGTACTTGGAGTGCTAAATATTTTCTGAGGTGGTACTTGGTGAAAAAAGTTTGAGAATCACTGGTTTATAAGATGCACTGCTTTAATAATGTCATAGCAGGTAGTGGAGCAGCCATTGTTTGTGTGCTCAGTGTGTGACAGAGCTTAGAAGAAATTACGTCACCATTGTGGAATGTGGCTTTCTAGGAAAAAGCTATTTTCACATTCTTATCATACGTTCAAGGCAGCTCAGCACAAGACTCAAAGCAAACAAACAATCTGCCCATATGCTTCCAATTGTGTTTCACAAAAATGCATAAATCTCAACCTTGGACTTAATTTACTTAATTTCTGAACGGTAAGGGACTGTATGAAAATTATTGAGGTACTTTATACTTGACTTTTTAAAAAGCAAGACCTAAACAATATATCAACGAGTCCACCAAATGAAACAAAATACGTTGTTAGAACGACACAGAGAACAGATCTGACACCTCATCAGCAGGATGACATCATGTGTTTGTGCCTTCCAAAACCGTTCCACAAACCACAGTTAAAAGATAAATATGTTTTTATGATGTGACAACACCACTGTATGAACTAGGTTTGGTTAGGATTAGTCACACTAGGTTTGGTTTGGGGAAACATTGTGGTTTGGGTTAAAATGACTTCGTCGTTAAGGTCCGGGAAGCTTTATCATCATGGTGATAATAACAAACACTTGAAGGTTAGGGTGAAGGTTAGGGAACAATCGTAATAATGTGACGATGACTGTCGGACTGTCGGACTGTCGAACAGCGACCTCTCATGTTAAACCTTACCTCCCGTCATAATTACTGCATGTTTTCAGACGTTAGGGGTGCAATTAGCAATTGCCAAAAACATAAAAGCAAACCAAAAAGTAAGGGCGACTGTTGGCGAATGAAAAAATGGTGCGTTCTTTCCATCCCTACTAACTATAAAGATATTATGGTTCAACGTATCACATATCTTACTAAAAGTTAATTTTTTGTGAGTTTTCCTATGAATGTCCAGCAACGCGCGTCGCACGTGTCAATTTACGGTCGTTTCATACGTACAGTCTTTTCAAAATAAACTTCCGTCTTCACAGGAAACAACTTGGTTGGGTTTAGGCAACAAAACTACTTAGTTAGGTTTAGGAAAAGATCATGGTTTGGGTTAAAGTAACTCCGTAAGTGGCGTAACTTAAGTACAGAAGTTACTTGACAGATAAATAAATATTGACTTCTGGTTTCACAAGGGGTATAAACACCGGTCTTCTGGGCGAAAGTCAGGTGTTTTTTTGACCTTCCCTTCCACCCCTACCTCCTCCCTACACGGTGTTTGTTGCTCTTTATACTTCCTGGTTCACGTTTAGGTGTATTATATACAAATTTCATGGAATATATACGAATTATAGTGCATTACTTTTGGTAGGTACGAACGGTGTATGAGAACAGCCTGTGTAGTTTAACTAGCTATTGTTCAAGTAGAAAATAAAGCCCTGATACAGAGACACTATTGTTGTCCTCTGCATATGACTAAATGCACCTTTATGTGCACACAAAAGGTATTTTCTTTGGACATAAATATTTTGATGTTCAACAAAAATACACAACTTTTCCCTTTTCTGACCCTGCTAATAATTTCCGTACAGTCCCTAAATCAAACAGAGATGTGATGATAGTTCCTGTATGATCTGCTCCTCCACTACATCAGCACAAACTCTTATTGTTTTCTTACGTGCTGTGTTATTTTAGGTCTCTCCCATCGTGATACATAATAGTCAATTAGGGTTGTGCCCCAGTTCCCTAAATCCCTACTAATCTGTGTGTCAAGTGGCCTTTATACACATGTCATATTTGAGGATTCATCAGCAGACAATGAAGCCTCAACAGCATGATCCCTCACTGTTTTGTCAGCTCTCAGACCCGTATTTACTGTCAGCTTATCTTTTGACATTACATCTCCTAATCCTCTTCTTGTTGTCTACAGTGCTGTGTGTGTTTTGGTGTGCCCCCCGCCCACCTTCCTCCTCCCATCCTTAATCCTGTGCTGTATTACAGTTTGTTACAGTCATTAAGCCCATTGTCTTCCCTCCACGGTCAGTGCCCTTTGAATACATCAGCTTGTTTGTAAAACAACAGTCACACAGTAGCCCTACAATGTGACTCAGGTCAGAAGACGACGTGCTGGGGAACTGTCATGGTGGGTCTTGTGCTAGCGAAAAAAAAAATCAATTCAGCTCTTTTCATTCAAATGTTACTGATTCACTGGGTCATAAAACAAACAAAGGACACAACAGAGAAGCCATTAAGAAGCTGACCATACACACATCCTACAGCTGCAGGCAGGGTTTTTACAAATGTATGTAGTTTGTTAATCAGTTGGAAATTATTTATAACGTTATGGTGTTTGGAAGACATTTATCAGATAAGAGAGAGAAATAATAATACAAATATAGCTTGACAAAGCCGTATGGAAGGATGCTGCTCAGTGATGATTACTATCATGTATTCCTGTGAGAAAAGCTTATGAAAAGTGAACTAAAGATAACTAAAGGTAGATAGAATCAGTATGATTAGTGGCGGAAGAAGTACTGGGATCTTTTATTTAAGTAAAAAAGTATAAATATCACAGACTAAAAATACTCCATTACAAGTAAAAGTCCTGAATTCAGAATGCTACTTAAGTAAAAGTACAGAAGTATTATCAGAAATATTATGTTATACTGTTTTTATCACTCACAAATACATTTTAATCAATTTAGATACTTTATATACTACCGGGGTAGATTAGTAGTACAGTACTGCATCATATCATAAAAACATATCGTATGTTTCTTTATGTAAAAAGTAACTAGTAACTAAAGTTATAAAGTAAATGTAGTGAAGTAAAAAGTACAATGAGATGTAGTGGAATAGAAATATTAAGTAGCAGAAAATGAAAATACTCAAGTAAAGTACAAATACCTCAAATTGAACTTAAGCACAGTACTGGAGTAAATGTACTTAGTTATATTCCATCACTGAATATGATTTAGATTTAGAGTTAGAGAAGATTGATACCACTCTCATTTGGCCAGCAGCTGGTTAGCTTATCTTAGAATAAAGACTGAAGTTGCTGGAATCAAGATGAAACCGCTAGCCTGTCTCTCTCCAATCTGTCTACCAGCACCTCTAAAACTCACAAATTGACACTTCAAATCTCACTTGTATAATCAGCACAAAAAACAAAGCGTTAAAAGAAGAAATTGTGGTTTTAATTAATATGATGACACAGTACAACAGCTACAATGCAACCGTAAACCACCTAATATCATCAGTAATGCTTACTGCATCACAGCAAATGTTTGGTTTCACTCCGGATGAGACAGAGGTTTCAGAAAGCTACAGGTCAAAGGTCATTAGCTAAACCAGAACCTTGAAACTGAGAGTTTGGTACCGAAGGTGCTCTTCAGTGAAACACCGAGAGGATGTACAGTGCATACCATATGCCAGTCTCATTTCAGCAGGAAGTGTCTGCGGTGAAGGAGGAAGTTGTGATGGAGAGACAGAGGAGAGGAAGTTGTTGGTTCACAGGTGCAGAGCGGGGGCTTCCACATCCTCTCTGCCCCTCAGTTGCGGAGGCAAATACTGAGAAGAGGCTCGCCACAGACAGTAGATTGTTTACGTCAATCGGGATTTACTGACGCACCACAACAAATTCCGAGAAAGGAGAAGAAGAGAGACTTTATGAGGAAACGCGGTGCAGTTAAATCGCGAAATATCTGAGAATTACAGCGAGATAGCAACAGAATTGAAACTGAAACGGTGTCAGCACATCATTCAGGCGAGCTTTCAGAGCTGTCTGCTAACGGGTGATTTAAGAGATGAATGGCCTCACATTCGCTACTTCACTTGTAAACACTGGAAACATCACTTATCACCTTGATGCAGCTCATCCATACACGTTGACACACACACACAACAAGCAAACATCCACAGTAGATAGTGATCTGACTCAAAACAAAGTGTGCACGATGATAGTAAAGGATGCCTGTAGGCTATAATAGTGCAGATACTATGTTAGATTTCACAGACCGGAGGAAAACAAGCAGTAAGAGCTGATCTGAGGTCAATATTATGTTACGTTAATGCCTATTTCTCTCCTCAAATGTTTTCAGAATCATCTTGTAGAGCACGGTTTAGCTGTAAAATGAGAACGTTTTTGACGCCACCGCCATTGTGAAATCTGGTGAAGAAATGCCAAGTTCCGGTCACATGACCGGAGCCCAGCCAATAGGAACGCTCTCTCAATGAAATGACCTGTGATTGGTCAAAGTCTCCCGTCACGGGCTAAATTTTTTAAAGCCTGAAAACAGAGCCATGAGGAGGTGCAGAAGTCTAGTTTTCTCTCAGAACATTTGAATTACAATATGCTGAAAGGTTATTATGGAATCTTTGCCCAATGATGACAAAAATATACTGCCTACTGCAGCTTTAAGTCACTGTATTTAAATATGTACTACACACTGAAATATAGCAATTGTCATGTGATTTAAACAGCAGATGTCTAATCTAGTTATGGTTTGACCTGCAAATCACCAAATCCATTCTTCCAGGGGTATAAATAAATACTGAACGGGGGGTAACTTATAATGCAATTTTTTCTGCTCTTTCATATCTCCAAGTGCGAGCAATCTGTGATGTGTAAACTAAATTTGGAACTTTGTACTTTGTGAGGGGGGGAGGGGTGGGGGAGAAACACGGGGGAATAAGAAAAAGGCAGTGAACCCAAAAATGAAGTCACACATGCACACAGAAAGTAGTACATACGTGGAGTGGGAGGAGTTTCCATGGGAGTATTCGCCCAGCTGTGGAGGCCACAGGTGGGGTTGTGGGGGGGAGGAGTGAGTCGTACTCTGATTTCATATGTGTGTGTGTGTGTGTGTGTTTTCTAGGGCAGGGTCTGAGGAAATTTGGGGTGCAGGGAGAGCGAGGCAGCTCGCTGGCAGCTGGATATTGTCAGGGGTTCACCAGGGGAGCTTGCATGTCAGGGCGAACGGGTTTGAGATGAAATGTTCCCAAGGAGACCCTGACTCACTGTGTTTGTTTTTTGGGGGGGGGGAGTCGTCAAGGCAGGCCTGGGGGTGCCGGTGTAACATACACGGATTTATTTTTCTTTGAGCAGCGGTGGCCACTGAGTGTGCGTGTAGCCCTCGAGTATTTATCTGTAGATGTAAAGCACTTCTTGTTCTTTTGAGAGCAGCCTGTGGTTTGAGGGGATAACACGGCGCTCTATGAAATATTGTTTTTGCAGAGTGTGTTTGTGGGCGAGGGGGAGAGGAGGAGGGGACGAGGGGAGGAGAGGAGGAGGGGAGGAGGGGGCGGGCCAAGGCGGATGTAAGTCAATCCTTTGTTTTCGTCCCTGCATATGTTTTCTGAGGGGGACTTGTTTTGGTCTCACTGAGGTGACTTTGAGACTAGTTCAATGTCAAAACTACAGCGAGAAAGCCACAGCGACACAAAGGAATGTCTGAAATATGAAACATTATGTAAAAATCAAGCAAAATATGTTTATTCTGACCAAATAAAATAAATTTTCCCCCACAAAATGCTGCTTTCAAATGAAACCCACTCTCCCCTGATATTAGATATGCTTATTTTAACTACATTATAACTACAGTAATGATACTAATAATCTTAACTTTCTGAAAAACACACTGTATAAGCCATTCATAACTCAGGAGGTTTGTGTGCCGCATCTGTTTCCACTCCGTGCAGCTGAGGTGAAAAGGTGGTGTGCTTCAGCTGATGTGTTTTCGCTCTTATCTACATCTGGGAAACATCTGGTTTGCATCTGGCCCTGGCCTTGTAGTATTGGGCTGTGCATGAGTGTGACAATATGTGTGTGTGTGTGTTTGTGAGAGAAAGACAGGGAGAGGGCACGGGATATATTTGTGAGTTTGGCTGTGTGTGTGTGTGTGCATGACTGGCTGGATGAGAGGATGAGTGAGTGAGCAAATGAAAAGAGACAGAAGTATGTGTGTGATTGTGTTACCTAACGTTGCTGTCTGAATATGTGAAAGTCACATGTACGAGTGAAAAGCAGGTATTTAGTGCAGTCTGTTCAACACCTGGGACTATCAGAGGATAAATGTGCATGCATGACTTCACAGTCAGCCTTATCTATTTGACATTTGTGGGTGGAAAACCTCTTCAGTCTAGTTTCGCTGGTAGAACAATTCCACAGGTGGATGATTTTCAAAAGTCATTGATTAAAGTGTTGAACGCATCATTAAACACTAAAGTAGCGTGATCACGGAGATACCAAGTTCAGCCACTGACCATATATCTTTTGCCAAACTTCTGATAGTGAGCAGAGAAGCCTGATAGGCTCGTGCAGAGAGCTCCAGATGATGAGACGTTTCTTTGAAAAGAGGGATAAATGTTGAGGAGATGGAACAGGAGAGGAGAGGAGGGGGTAGGTATTTGGAGTGCCTGTGTTGGGGGCCCATGGTATTAATGGTAACAGGGCCAGCTGGGCTTATAGGTACAATCCATATGCTGCCGTGTGTTTTGTCTGACTGCATGAAACTGTCAAGCTAGAAAGATAGGGAATGATAGGAAAAGAGAGTGGAGGGGGGTCATTGCGTTTCTTATTGATACAAATATATTCCACCAATTTCAGGTTGTGTCTAGAAGGTAACCTGCAAATTGCGAAGACTCAGTGCCCGATGACCTATCCTAACCTTAAAGATGAAGGAGGCGAGATTGGAGCAAATATGATTAAAAAAAGTTATTTTTATAAAACGGTATATCGCTATATCGTGACAGTAGTACATGAAACAGGTAACCTGAAAAAATCACGTGCCTCTGTGTCCTCTGGTGCTCCTAACGGCATCTGCAAGATTTCACAGACTTGAGGAAAACAAGCAGTAAGACCTGATCTGAGGTCTGCTGTCCAGCTGCCGTCTATGAGAGCCGGCTGTCAATCACTCGCGAACTCCGACCAAACGGTCAAACTAGGCAGCGCTGATCAGCTGTAAAATGAGAAAGTTTGTGACGCCACCGCCATTGTGAAATCTGGTGAAGGAACGCCAAGTTCCGGTCACATGACCAGAGCACAGCCAATAGGAATGCTCTCTCTCTGAAATGACCTGTGATTGGTCAAAGTCTCCCGTCACGGGCTAGATGTTTTTTAAAGCCTGAAAACAGAGCCATGAGGAGGAGCAGAAGTCTAGTTATCTCTCAGAACACTTAAATTACAATATGCTGAGAGGTTATTATGGGATTTTTGCCCAATGATGCCAAAAATATGCTGCCTACTGCCACTTTAACCATTCAAGGTCAATGCCTAACCTTAACTCTTCAAGGTCAATGCCTAACCTCAACTAAAGAAAGCAAATCTAGTCTCAATTCAGTGTGTTGGTACATTTACAGTCTAAATTTGAGAACTGTATTTTACATTGAAAAATCTTGCTTGGTGTAACTTAAAAAAAACATAACGTCATTGGCATGAATAACTCTGATGATTTTCAGTTTCCGTTTATCTTATTTCTGCTATAACAGTGTTTTGTTTTGTTGTTTTTCCTCAATCCATTGCTTAGATTTCTCCGGACAAGGAGGTGAGTGTTTGTCTGTAATGAGGCCCCTCTGAGAGACCAGAGAGACGCAGTTCTCTCATTCCTAATTGAAGTGAGTGTGTATGGGGGGTTACATATCTGGATCAGATTCCTTGGAGCTATGATCTGGAACAGTGAGCCTTGAGCGGCCGGTGCTGGCGTGGGCTGGAGAGGCGAAAGGGAGTGCAACCTCTCTATGGCCCAGAATAATGTCTCAATTCTGCCTGGCTGAGCCTCTTCAGTCCTGTTTCACACCGCTGAATGGAGAGCTGCACTCTTCACTTAAATTTTTATTTTGAAGAGTTGTATGTGTATTCCACTCCAGCTGCTTGTCTGTGTGCGTTCACATGTCATTTTCATTCTATGTGGTTTTAAAAACTGTATGAAAGCAGCGGAGCAAATATGCTTGTGTGAAAGTATGTGTGTGTATGAGGGAGTGAGACAGGAAGCAACAAGGGGCCCACTCTCAGCCGCAAGTAGTAGTAGTAGTGACTAAAAAGAGTCTGTATATAAGGGGAAAATGTGACTGCAGTGTGTTTGTATATAAACTTGTGTGTATTTAAAACATGAGAGTGAACCTTGTGAATACATGTGTGAAATGCAGCTTGTGTGAATATATTAACACTATTTGTGTGACATGTGAACTTCCCCCTCAGGGGGCCCACAGTGGAAACTCATCATGATCTGTGATAACAACAAGGCTGTGCAGAAGTTGATGATTTGTGCCTCTCTTTACTCCCAGAAAAGAGCCCTATAAGCTCAGCGAAAAATAAGGAATCACAGCAGAAAACACATCATTTGTTAGTGTTCATGATATCATGTAGAGCTTTAGGCTTCATTCTGGTGAGCATCATGTGTCTCATGCTGTAACACCGGGTCATGGGTTCCCTGCAGGCTCCATCTCACAGATGCTGGAGCATAGAGAGCCATTCCTCGGTAGCGACTTAGTTAATCCTATGTTTTGATCCAACTGCTGTCCTCAAACTTCGAGGTTGACTGGCCTTAAGCTTGTGACCCAACATGAAAATACAGCTTGTTTTTATATACAGGGAATACCTACAGTATGTAATGTATAGGTGTATTATGTAAAAGTGACCTCTTAGAGATCTTAATAAGGTCATCTTTTGGGATTGAGATGACGTTTGAGTTCTTTTTCTATGATTGTAGAAGCTGTCTTAAGTTAAACAGGTTGAACATAGTTGACACACTTTTTGGGAAGTATTATTCATTGAGCTGCGCCATCTGGTGTTGACTAAAAGATACAGCTTACGGCTTCAATGAGAATATCAGAAAGAGTCACAAAATGTCAGCTCTGAATATGATTCTCAACTTCCAGCCGGGCGATGTGCACTTATAGCTCTCTCTGCTGGTGATCCAGCAGGACTGCAGCTTTAAAGTGGGAAAGACAGTCAGTGAGGTCTTATTCATGAAATCATCTGATTACATGTAAAGATAGTCACGTTCAAGTCAAATAACAAAAAGAAAATCCCCTAAATTGTTCAGTTTGGGGGTTTTACTGTAGAGCAGTGTGATAATTCCGTGGATCTATGTTGACGGTGTCAAACAGGGAGGTCCGTTATGATGACAGTTGTCAGAAGAAACAAACTCAGCCGCACCCTCTGAATAATCAAACACAATATAAACTGTATGTACAGCCTTCCTCTCAGCAGCGTAGTCACAGTTTAAAAGAGTACTCTCGCAATTTAGCTCCTGTTAACAGCGGGAGCATCCTACTAGAGGAGTCAATCACGTGGTTTCTGATTTTAGTCCAAAGTATCGGTCTTATCAAAAAACTTTGGATCCTACATTTCCCATAATGCAACTTATTGTAATATTATCTCCTCGTTAAACCTCCCTGCTCGTTAAACGCCCACATCTTTCAAACTTCACAACCCCAGGCTGTAATGTGGGGTTTCTTTTAATAAATTGTAATGTCAAGCCCAAAGACATCACTGTGACATCATGAGGGGTTATTATTTATTATTACACTCATCAAAGCTCCTCCAAAAATATGCGGAGTGTGCCTTTAATTCCCAATTCACTTTTTTTTTTCTTCATATTATCACCTCTTGAGCAAACTACAATACACAGGGAAACCTTAGTATTAAATAAAATCTGATCAATTGACAATACACAGTAATAATTCAAGCATTTTAAAAGTTCCCCAGATGAGAGATCAACTGAAACTTGAAACTGACTTTAAAGAGAATGATAATGGAGGGGTATCACCATCTGTATTAAAGAAACTTACACAAGAGAATCTCAGTCATTTGCAAACTCATCTTGAAGAATCACAGATTGCGCACAAGAACGCATCGGGCCACAATAATAAGTTGAATCAAAAAAAGTTGCAAAATGAAATTGATGATATATATTAAATACAGAAAAAAACTATGTACATGAAACAATAATATTATGAGGCTGTGGGCAAATCTACAAAGTTGTTGGTGGCATATGAAATCTAGAATAATACATCACAGAGGATATAACAGAGCTTTGGATCACACTATTTGGGATTTTTCTTCTGCATTATGAGTACTTTTACTTCTGATACTTATGTACTTTTTGCTGATAATACTTGATAAAACTATTTGTATGTGTATTCTGTATTCTGAAGTAGGTTTTTGAATTGACTTGTATTTTTTACATTGTTGTATTGGTACTTTTTATTCAAGTGAGTACTTCTTTAATGTACCAGTGTGTAACTGTTATCATATTAGCCATCCTTAACTTGTGCTTCAGTTAAGTTTGCCAAAGAAAAAGTGAAGATAGTCATTTTTGGTGGGCTGAATCTTCATATTCTTCCCTCTCTCCATCGCATCTCTCCAACAGTATTGTTGCTGTCTCCAGCCGGAGTGGCCTGAGGCAGTAATAAACAACATGTGCCACTGATTTTCTGTTCTGGTATTGCCCAGCTGAACAGCTGAGCGCTGATAGTAATGATGTTAATGTCAATGCAGTGCAGCTGAAATCCATGAGCGCTCCACCCTCTACATCCCCACCCATCCTCTGCTCTCCAAACTCTACTTGACTGCTGTTTGTTTTTCTTAACTGCTATACTCTGTTGCTATAATGTCCCCTGGCACGCACTCCTCCTCGTCCCCTGGTTCTGTCACATTCCAGGGAACATGTTGGGACAGAGAGCTCACCTGAAACCAAAGCAGAAAATAATCACACACGCTCTCTTTTCATTCAACAAAGGAATGGCATGTTTGAACTTCAGCTGCAGGATGACATGATCCCTAGAACATTCTGCCAATCCCTTGAGCAGAGAAGGCTTGTGGAAACCTAACTATCCTTGTTGTACAGCTGAGATTCAGAGTGAACAAGGTTTTTAACCAAACACACAAGCTGACAAATGTGTGATCACACCTGTATCCTCCTCTCAGATCTCCCATCCACAGCTCCTCTTCCATATTTCCTCTCTCACACTGTTGTATTATCTCTTCTATTTGATCCTGCACTGCCAGTTTCACCTTCCTTCCCCCCCCCCATCTCTCTCACTCTGTCACTGTATGTCGATTAACCAGTCATGGCAGTGACATGTGGAATTTTTCATTACCTCGCCCCGGGGGCACCATGCTGCCTGTGCCTGTGTATCGTGCTGCTTTTTTTTCCACCCCTGCCTGCTCTGTCTCTCTCTCATTCTCTCTCTGTGGTATTATTCTGAGTCAGCCGTTGGCGAGCTTTGGTTTGTTGTTTGTTATTCATGCAGCTGTATGGGGCACTAGTAGTAGTAGTAGTAGCTGTCAGTGACTGATCTCCTCTCCATGGCCTGTCGTCCCCCCGGCTCTGGATCCTACACTGTGGTTATCATCCCGTTCAGGACCAGCCTCTACAGCCTGGACGCACTACGCTTCTACCTATGGGTGAGGAGGGGGGCTGTGTGTGTGTGTGTGTGTGTGTGTATGTGTGTGTTGGGGGGATATGAGGGTGCATGTGTGTTTTGATTCTAATTATCTCATTGTGTCTTTGGTGTGTGTGAATATAAGTGTGATTCTCCTGAGTTGGTGATTCTTATCAGCTGCTGTGGGTACTCACATGTTGTTTCACAGTTTTCAGCACAATATTTTCTGCACAATAGACAAAATAACTGCAGTATAGCAGTATACTGTAGAGTATATTACTGTTGGCATGAGGTTTAAACGCCAACTGTACATTTTCTGTCAAAAAGATGTGATTTATGACTCGAGTCAGTGTAAGTGTCACCAGTTTGGTACATTTGGCCCGAGGTACATTCACATGACCTTTTGTGCTCCTCTGGAATGTGGAACAAATGATTTAAATGAGTCATTTGACTCATTTTGTAAAAGACGGTGTACCATTTTTCGAAGATTTCATATTTCAGTTTGAAGTGATTTCTTTACGTCTAGGCTCAATTTAGACATATGTATTTAGACATACTACATTTACTGTATATACTGTATATATAGCATATATATGGTGACATTTTCAGAAATGTGTAAGTTCAATTACATGTTCATTATCCAGGTCATATTTAAAGGTGCTGTTGTAGTGGACTACACTGTATAGGGAGGTGTTTCTAATTAGTTGTCCTTCCCATTTACACACACGAGGGGAGCAGAATATTAGAATGACCTCTGAATATAATGCAGTCCAGTTCAACACGACCACTATGACCTTTGACCTGACCTCAATAATAGATATACTGTATAATTGAATTAACACCTCTACAACAGTGTCAAAACAAACAAAAAAAGAAATTGAAATGTATAGGCATCATAAAGATAGACTTTATGATAGAACAGTTGTATGAGTGTATTTAGACATACATTTTTTATTTTAAGTTATATTAAATGACAGCATCTAAAGCAATTCTTGAAATCTTGACCGACTGGTGTAGCGCTCTGTAAATAAAATGTATTATTATTTGTATCATATGGAAGGAGTGTCAGCAGAAATGCATAGTCGAAGCCATGGATTTTGGAAATACTGAGATAATTATTCCAATGTCCCTGCAATGCATCACTCCCTTCAAAAAAGGGAAACACCAAACAGGAAGTCTCAAATTTGGATTAATTATTTGGATTTTTAATATTTTATCAATCAATTCATTCCGTTAAATTATATTTCCTGTAAATTGTATTTCCCAAAATGAAGGTTTAAATGTTTCAAAGCCTTCTCCACACTGCCAGGAATATAATTCTTATAGGGAAATTCTGTATTCTTCATTTATCTATTTTTGTTGGCCTTAAAGTAATTACATTTAAATATATTGGATCTAAAATTACAGTAATCAGCCTTTAAAATACTCACTATGTGTACGTTTTTAACTGTTGAATGAAAAATAGAAAAATACTGATGCCTAAACTGACCTTTACTGGCAAAATTACAGCATTTACTGTATGTACTTATTTTTGAGAATGAATTATTCATGTAAACACAATGGGACATTTGCTTTCTTTTCATTCTGGACATTTAACTTAAATGCTTGTAGAGTCACTCTGTTTTCAGTCCGTTTTCCCGTCTTTGCTCCATGTCTGCGTGTTATTTTGAAGCATGGCTGCAGTCATCTCCGTGACACATTCCCACATGTCAAGTCTTCCCCTCACAGCTTCCTGTCAAAGGCTCAATATAACCAGATCCCACTGACTGTACATCTATTATTATGAGAGGAGTTGTCAAACAGTTACTAACAGTAACAGAATTGAGATTATTTATGGTAGACATACAGCTGTAAGATGAGATCTTATCTTATAAATAAATAAAATGGAGCTTTTTTGCATATCTTGAAAATGTGATTAATCAAATGCAGCTAAATATGAATCATTCACTAGTGATACAATAGTGTCATGAGTCTCTAACGTCCTCCTCGTCCATCTCATTGTTGATTGCCTTAAAATTGACAAAGTGACTGTGACGTCCTGACCTCATGATACCAGAGGTGAATCATCATCACCACCATATATATATATTATGATCCTCTGCTTGTTGTAGCACTGTTAGCTCTGTGTGAGCCCATTTAAAGTGCATGTAATCCAACTGAGTGTGGACAATAGAACTAAAGGCCTCCTGCTGCTCTGTAGATTGGCTCTGCTCATATAAACAAAGCCTCAGGGCCTCTGGAAGACAACAGGCAGCGCTGTGCCGACCACACTGCTTTACATCAGGCTGCAGGCTGCTGGTCAAGCTTGTTAGTCAGCTGACCCCACGGTGCCATCATAATACACACACACACACACACACACACACACACACACACACACACACACACACACACACACAGGGTTCAACCACAAACTGCCTGAAGTCAATTTTTTCTTGCCTCTATACAAATAGTTTTATTTATTTCTGGTTATCAAACAACAACAAAGACTAAAGTTAATGGAATTAAACACATTTTTCCCCGACATGGCATTTTACTTCCCCCCAGGCAATCAGGCAATCCTTATTGTTGAGCCCTGAATACCTAACTAAACTGGATATATCATCAAACTCAATATTTAGGATTCTTTTTTTAAGTATTTGTGGGCACTGTTCTGCTTTATTGGAGAAGTAGATGGTGGAAATGTGACAGGAAATGAAGGGGGAAGACATGCAGCAAAGGTCACCGGCTGAACTTGACCCAGGGTGTGATCACATGGTCAGCATTTTATTAGGACGCTTCAACATTTACTCATTTTGTTGGTATCCTGTCACAAACCTGTTCCTGGATGATGAAGGAGAATTTCAGTTTGGGGTTACAACTCAAAATTCACGCGAACCTGATGGAGCTGTGTTCTTCCCGCCTCAGGTTAGGCGTCTGAGGGATCTAGAGAAGGAGAAGGACGCTCTGAGCTCTGGTCTGGAGGTCCTGGAGAAGGCTCGTCTCTGGTACCTCCAGCGGCTGGAGGAGAACAGAGCCAGGCAGGACAACACCGAGACCAAAAGAGGGGTTGCCTCCTGCCATGAAGGTTCAGCAGAGGTATGAGGCAGGGCTGGGTTCAGGACCTCACTGACTTTACTCAATGTACCGTCACTTAAACACACCACCTGTCTGTACATCTACAGGCTTGGTCCTGCCTCCTCAGGTCTCGTATCCAGAGAGTGAATGGCTCTCTGGGCTCTGTGATGAGTGAGCCCAATGTCACCAGCGGCAGTAACCCTTGTCTGCATGACGCAGTGGCAGACAGTGACCTCCGCTGGCACAACACGGTACTGACTCAGGTACGGAGAACAGAAAATGAAAGTGAAGTAAATTGATTTACTGTAAGCCTTAAAGGGCTTCAAACACATTTTTTTAAAGTCCTATTTTGTATCTATTTCTTTTGACATAATGAGTGTTTTCCCCTTTAATTGTTCTTGATTGATTAGTCTGTTTGCGTCTGGATGATATACGGCTACATGTTCCTCCTTTAACAGGAGGTGAGTGACAAGAATCGTCAGATCTACAAGTTGGAATTGGAAAAAGGCGCTCTTCTGGAAAAGCTGGATGAACTGCAGGCCCTCTGATTGCCAAGACACATGCACGCACACGCACTGAGCTGTACTGCAAACTTGCATTTCACCTCATGTCACACAGTCACTAACTTTTAGCCTCTTGTAAATATGTATTTAAATGAATAAATTACAGTAAAGGATGCATCATTTGTTTCTGAGTGTTCTTTTCAGTACAAACCAATTTTGCTGAAGTGTTGAATAACCTGATTGACATGATAATGTTGCTGCAATTAGTCGGTAACTGACTTTATTATAGCCGAGCCCTGCTGTCATTGAAGCCATTAACAACATAAGCTGTTAACATAACAGGAATTTGCAGTTAATCTTATAATGATAATAATAATCTTTTTTCCTCCTGATGTAACAATATTGGGATTTGTTATATTTGCATGAGGTTAGATTGTCAGCGTTTGGGTACAATTTATACTCTTGCAAGGTGTAGAGGGTGGACAAAATAACAGAAACACCATTCAAAAAAGTGCAATATGTGTGGTGGATACCAACAGTACATTCACTCAAGTCATTTTGAGGTATTTGTACTTTGCTTGAGTATTTCCATTTTATGTTACTTTATAGTTCTACTCCGCCACATTTCAGAGGGAAATATTGTACTTTTTACTCCACCACATTGTTTTCCACAGTTGTTATTACTGGTTACTTTTCAAATTAAAAGTATATATACAAAATCAGTT
>CAKAOH010039503.1:0-17225 GCA_916701665.1 Sebastiscus tertius
TGTGTGTGCTTCGTATGTGTGTGTGTGTGTGTGTGTGTGTGTGTGTGTGTGTGCATGTGTGCAAGATAAGAGAGATAAAGGAGAGTAGTGTGAAAGCAACAAGGGGGGCGGGGCTGCGAAACAGGGGTGTGAGTGGATGTAGGAGGGGGTTGCAAGGCGGCGGCAGGGTGAGGTTGGTGGGAGGGGGTTTACTCTCAGCGGGGGCAGTGGCAGCGGCGGTGGTGGTGGTGTACGTTTTTTGCAGCGGCCCGGGCCGCTTGGTGGCAGTGTTGCCGTGTTGGAGACGGTCGCAGACTGGGTTGGTTCGCTGGTACGTTGGCAGGCTGGTTGGTTGGTTGGTTGGTTGACCGGTTAGGCGCACTCGGCAGCGGACGGGCTGAGAGCAGGGAGGGATTTGGGGGGCTCCCGTTGCCGGCGCACCTTGTCGTTTTCGTCGTTTTCGTGTTGTCAGGTTGCTGGGGTGGTTTTGTTTTTGTTTTGTTTTCACATCATGTTGTTCTGCAGTGAGTTTACCTCCGAGGAGTTCTCCTCGCCCAGGACCTTGTGGTTCTCGTGTTTGGGGGTCAGAGAGTTGTGGATGTTGAGGGAGTCGTCCTCCTTGGGCGGGGCCTTCACCGGGTCCTCCAGCTTGTTCTGGGAATTAGGATCATCCTACCCAGGGAGGGGCGGGGCAGAAAGGACAGTTAGAACCACAGTTATCATGCTCAGGTGCAACTTTGACCCCGCCAATTGGTGGAAAACTTTACTTTTGAATTCTTTTTAAGAACTCTGCAGCAAATTCTGACCAAACCATCAGCACTGGATTCCCTCAAAGACCACGTTCATCTTTGTTAAAGGCAAAGAAAAACAGCCCTTTATCCCTTTATAAGGAATTATGTCCATATTGGACAATTCTGCACCTCACAAGTCAGCCCATTCTCACTCTCAGCTTGTCAAATACAGTCAATTGTGCAGCGCCACTTGGCATCGGAAACCAACGCACAGAGGAACACTTTAACGTCTGTATGTGACGAACTGGGCTTTCAACTAACCCCAATGTAAACCCTTCCACTGTGTTATTCGACGGTCGGAGCAAGTGACGTAGTATTAATAATGTGACAGTCTGCTCAGGATTTTCAACCAGGAGAGCGGTATTCATGTCCCGTGTGAAACTAAAAGTAACATTGACTTATTTTGTCGCTAGTCACGTGAGTTTCCTTCCCATTTCCTAATCTTAACTAAGTGGTCGTGTTGGAACCTAACTTCCTGTGAAAACTGAAGTTTATTTTGAAAGGACTCTATGCATGTAACAAGCGTATATTGACACGGCGTCCCTGGTCTATCCAAAAGTAACACAAGAGGGGTACACCGTGAGTCGGTTTCCGATGCCAAGGGGCACTGACCAAGTGGCGGTATTTAACGAGTTGGGAATGAGAATGTGTTGCACAATTTACGTCCAACGCCAACATTCAGCACCAATTCAGGAAGTAGTCTGTCTTCTATGGAGCGAGGCAGAAGGTAACAGGTCTGGTTTTCATGCAGAAGACCAAAGTTCACATCCCGTCACAGCCCTGCAATTAACATTTATCATTTTATTAACCTTTTCCACAATGTTTCTCTAACATTAACGTTTAGTTGCCTAACCCTAACCATACTGTAAACATTGTTTAATTACCATAACCATGTTCTTTTCCAAACCCTGTGCAGATATTGTAGAAAGCCAGAACTTTACGTACGTTAACATAGGACATAAAAGTTGTTGTCAATGAACGTAATCCAGTGTTTTGCAGAATCGTACAACATTGAAATTCTGATGTGGTTGAAGAAAACAAAGATGAACTCAGGCTCAATATGCTTTTGAATAATCCCAGAGCTTTGGATTTGTCTTTTTAGTTCATGCACTGCAATGTTCCACCTTCATGCTTTAAAGGACCATACCAGTGTGTTCACAAGTTTTAGCTCCTTAACTACAAATACTTGACCTTTAACTACAAATACCTTTTCAGAACACTCGCTTTACAGTTTTAGATTTGTGGATCTGTTATTCCAGGTAGCTATTGGTTTCCATTAATTTCCGTACAGTGTGAAGATTAATAAGCAGACTCTTGAAACTTGCTTGCATTTTGTAATCCATTAAAGATAAAGGCCTTTTCCACAGCAGACATTTTGACATGTCACAGTACAACGTATCCTCAAACTGTTCCTATGATATCTTACAAAAAAGTTATTCCTCCTTTTTCGTTCATTTTCCTATGAATGTACAGACACACGTGTCAATTTCCACTTGTTACATGCATATAATCTTTTCAAAATAAACTTCTGTTTTCAAAGGCAAGAATAATATGATATATAGTATAGTTAGGTTTAGGAAAAGATCGTAGTTTGGCTTGAAATAACTCCAGAAATCCACCAAATCAAATAGATGATGATTAATAGAGTGTCACAACCCGGGTCAAGGCTGGACAAAGGAGGGAAGACCTCATATGAGTTGTAACTAAAAAGGAGTTTATTTTACATAACCAAAATGTAATGATACACTTAATGTAACAAAACCAAACAGGGTGGAAGCCAGGGGACATAGAGAGACTGACTGATTGCCACCAGTCTGGCAGCCAGAGCAGGTGAACTGAATCTCCCTGATGACTCGACTCCGCCCTGCAGGCTGCTGGCTGCAGAGGGTCGTCACAAGTGTAACGAAAATGAACGCAGACTTGATGTTGCTTCTGATGGGTTACACAACTTAAGCAAGTTTCAAGAGTCGGCTAATAGATTTTCAAAATGTACAGCAAAGAACAGAAACCAGTGGACACCTGGAATAGTTGAAAATCCAACTTTCTAAAACAGCAGTAGTGTGTGATGATGTAGTTCATTTGATTTGCAGTTAAAGAGCTAAAAACACTTGTATGATCCTTTAGAGACTGCCAGAATGCAGCAAAAATACCATCAAATATTCAACAAAATCATTGTACTGTTGCTTCAAGCAAAACCAGTCTCAGTAGCAGCTGTTTCATTGGTTTGATAATCATCATGCTCGACTGGCATGTCATGTTTGGTTGAGGAGACAGTGAGGTGAGCTGCATGAGCGACATCCCCCCCCTCCCTGCCCCTCTTCAAGCAACCCAGGAAGCACATGCACATCCACATGCAAGACCCTTACAATATGCCCCCGTGTGCAGCAATGATCGCTCATGCAGAACGCCCCGTCTCCTCCTGCTTCACCTCCTCCTTCGCATTTATTGTCCCAAAACAAAAAAACAAAGAGACAAATAAACCCTCCACTCTGGCTGATTATCTGTGGGTACCACCGTCATACATACCCAAGCAGTCACTGGGGGGGAAAACACTACGTTTTTAAGAGAGTTCAATTCAATTCATCTGAATTTAATTAAGGTCAGAGGGAACACATTGATTTGCGGAGTCCATTTTAGCTCTGTTTTTCCAGCCTCTTATCCCCATTAATATTGCATGGCATCATCGACCCTGCTGTGCCGAGGCATCCTGGGGGCGCCCGACTGCGCCTCTTCGTCACACACACACACATACACACACACACACACACACACACACACACACACACACACACACACACACACACACAAGCTGATGGGATGGACACATTCATTCAGACACACACAGGTTGGCAGATTCACACACAAACACACATCAAATCCCAGACCCTGAGGCCTGAGCCATTAACTAAACACACCCTAATTGAATGTTTGAATTCAATGGCACTTTTAGAAAGGAAGAGCAGTGAGAGCATTTACCCGCTGGCTGCTGGCCTAGATAGTAACTTCAGGCAGGACGTGTGGATACGTCACTTCCATGGTTACGGGATAGGGGCCCTCTGTCCTCCCGTCAGCGTGAAACTGGAAAATGTTTTTCGTTTGTTGGATTTCATTGTTGTGCATGGGTGGAGAGGGGGGAGGCGGGCGGGCAGTGGGTGGGAGGCACAGAGTCACGAGGACTTTAGAGCGGGTGTCATTTTGGGGGGAGTAGGAACAGAGATAAACAGGGTTCTGATGATGATGATGATGGAGGCACATGGACAGTTCCTGATGTCCTTTTAGTGGGCTGGTGAGAGTGGATTGTATGTTTGCTTTAAAGGAATACATCAACCACAAATTACTCGCCCTGTTTGTTTTTCTCGCACGCCTCCACGGTGAACGGAGAATACAAAAACAGAGAAAAGTCTTGATGAAGATGCATGTGTTCGAGAAGCAGTGAGCATATGACTGGATAAATGAGACTTGGATTATAGATGAATCCATCGAAATACCGGAAGTAACCAAGTCACCATTACCGCGGTAGCGTCTCCCTTCAATACGCACGTGTTTGAATGCAAGCTGTTCTAAGACGTGTACAATTTTCTACTTCCATTTAAAATTCATACCCATCTGTGTTTATTATCTACGGCGACCATTAACGAAGTTACTACAAGCAACTACGGACGCTTTCGGCTGAATGTCAACGAGTTAACACGGTCAACAGATGGTAGAGTCACTACGACTTGCCACTGCAGTAATGGCGGCAGCGCTAGAACACGGAACACACAAAGCGGTCGACAGATTCATCTATACTGCACCAGTTGTGTGAGAGTTTGTAAACGGATGTTTCGATACAGTTTTGCTTGTTGTTAAACGCGGCCTCCATTTACTTCAATTCATCAAGACTCTCCTTTCACCGTAGAGGCACGTTTTCCTCAAGTATTCAAGGTAACATACGGGGAGTAATTGCAGCCTGGTCGCACGAAAAAGCATTATTAATGACACGATATTGTGCAAGGCAAAAAAACTTGCAATAAGAACGCCGTTCTTGCTTTTGACATGTCATTTGTACAGCATGTACTCCTGTACTGACTGCAATGTAAATGCATCTGAGTAAATATGCTACACTCAGAGCTTTGACGTAGAATAAAAAGTGAGAAAGACCGCTTATGGCGGGCGGATGGGTCCAACAAACACACAAGTTTTTTATCATGTAACTTATGTTTGTGACGTGTTTTTAGTGAAGTTTGTGACATGTTTTCCTACGTATTGTACTTAGTTTCTGTAATTATTTCAAGCCCAATCATGATATTTTTCTAAACCTATGTAACTGCGGACATTAACATAGTTTTGTTGCGGGGCGTACAAATGACACGCAAAAAGGCTAAAATGCGTCCTCATGACATGACCTTGTAATGTTGTGCTATTTATACTCCTTCCTGTGAGATCGGGTTGGATCATTTTAGGGGTGAAGTATTCCTTTAAGGTGCTACATGACCTACTTCAGCATCAGCAAAATGAATTTCATGTTCATTTAAAGACACTAGTAGAATTATCATCTCTGCTGAAAGGAGGCGCTGTTCTGTCCAGAGACACAACAGAAGCTTTTGGAATTTATACCAGATGGGAAAATACCCTTCCAACATGTTAACGCACTTATTTGTAGATTTTATGTGATTAAAGTCTCTTTTAAATGATTGTGAGGGCAAAAACAGTGGTGAGTGTCTCTGGTTGGATTCAAAGTGCAGGCAGGTGTTTGCGTTTGTGTCTGTCAGTATTTTTCTTCAGCTCTCGCTGCAGTTGATTAAATATGTTTTGAATTTACATTCTTTGAGAGTCAGTACATTTTGTGTGTTTGTTACGATTGGGCTCATAAACTTCAGATTAAAATATTTGTATTGGTATGTGAGTGTGTGTGTGTGTGTGTGTGTGTGAGAGAGTTAATATTAGCCTGTACGTGCTCCTCTCTCCGCGTGTGTGTTTACATACTTATTTGTGATTTATTTGTGTTTACTGACTGTCTCTTTTCTCTGTGTATATGCAGCATGGGTCTACATTTGTGTTTGCATTCAAGAGTGTCAGGTTTGTGTGCATGTCTGTGTTTGTATGGAGTGCCGAGGAATAAGGAGACAAGGAGGACTGGTCATAAGTTGTCTTTCAACCAGGAGACCGGTGTTTGTGTCCCGTGTGAAACTAAAAGTAACGTTGACTTATTTTGTCACGTCAGTCGTTAGTCACGTGACTCATCGGTATCTTCAGTCCCGTGAGTCATGTCGGTCGTTAGTTAGCGAAGTTAACGTCAACCAAAGAACGTATATTGCCATGAAGTGAAAGTTTATTGTTCGTTCCTTTGCAACATCAGTGCCCATCCGCAAAGCCATGCTTTTGCCATTTTGGATTGAAAGCGGCAAAATTATTTCTATTCTATTGTCATATTCTACCGAAATGGCCTGTTTTGAACAATAAAATATTCTAAATATAATAAGCGTTTTCAGTCCAAAATGGCGGAAGCGGCTGTCAAAAAAAACACCGGAGTTTTGTCTCTTTGCTTCTTTACTCTTTGCATCAACCATGACTGTTTCCTAATCCTACCTATGTGGTTGTGTTGCCTAAAGCTAACTTCCTGTGGAAACGGAAGTTTATTTTGAAAGGACACTATGTAACGAGCGTATCTTGACACGCCGTCCCTGGTCTGTCCAAAAGTAACACAAGAGGGGTCCCCTTTGTGTCCGTCTCTGATGCCGGGGGGCAGTGACCAAGCGGCAGTATTTGACGAGTTGGGAATGAGAATGTGTCGCAGTAACAGTAGTTTGCTTGGAAGCAGCAACAGCAAAAGTGCTGCTCGTGTTAACTGCCTGCAGACAAAACCTACAGAAAAAGTCAAGTTTCAAAGTCAAAAGATATGGCGGTAATATAAACATATTACAGCCCGCACTGTGATCTCTCTGCTGTGCAGGCAAAGCACAGTAATAAGAAACAAAGATGGCGAGAAAAAATAGAACTTGGTCGCTCTAGTATTTTCTGTTCCCATTGCATAAAGGATCATATGATCATATTCAAATTAAAAAGACAATTTACTTAATTTTAAAATATACAATTCTCCTACATGCCTGTAGCTTTTGGACTTTAGGGTCAATTCAGTGTTGATCAGTCGGTCTGAGAGCAGATTCAGTCGATGGAAATTAAATTGTGGTAGAAATTGCGGCCAGCTCTACCCGGTCAATTCATTTTCTGTGTTGAATTTATTTAGTATTGACAAGAAACAATTCCATTTCAGCGTTTGCTGCAGAGGAAACCATGTGGCTGGACTCTGCTGAATTACTGTGGAGGGAAGATTGAGGACAAGAGGGTTCAATCTACCGCAGTGAATGAAACACAAAGCGCTCTATTACTGCAGGGAAACATAAGTGCTTTTTGTGTTATTGTTCAGTGAGTGTGTATGTGTGTCTTGGCTGTATGCGAAATGTCTGTGTGCACGTGTTTTCTTTTTTCACATGGTCATCTTTCTGTGTTTATATGGTTCAGTTTCTCTGTAAATGCAGCATTTTGTGAGTGTGTGTGTGTGTGTGTGTGTGTGTAGCGGAGGTGGTGTGCCGTCTGTCTGGACGTGTAACAAGGTTCTCACAAGGTCAACAAGGTTTCCTGCCAATGCAGTTTTTTTATGTCTGTTTGTGATTGGGATTGGATTTTACCTCAGGCTCTGCATCTTTAGTGTGTGTTAAAGGGCAATTTCACACAATTTTCATGGTTTTATCTCGGCTTGCATGTAAAGGCCTTTACACACTGGGGGCGTGACGAATAAACAACGTCTGCGAATATTTCAAATCATACCAGCAGCGATGCAAATTTGCTACAGTTGTAACACTTGTTCAATAAAAGGTTTGAATAGATTCACGCAGACAGACGACCAACTACCGGGATCCTATTGACCCAGCGCAGCGTCTGGCAGTCTGTCTGAGCTAAATTATTATGTAGCTTAAACTACTATGAGCTATTTTATTGAGTTTCCTTTTTAGCAAAATGCTCTGAGAGAATTTGCCTCTGGTAAACGGTTACACAGTGTATATGTGTTGGGCTTTTATTGTGAATGAATGGTAGGGGTGGATCTGGTCTGCGCTGCTTTTGTCAAGGTTCAAAGGAGAAATAAAGTTTGCTGTCTTGAACGTGCAAGTTCCACACAACGTGATTGGTTGATGCCTTTATTCGTCGTGCGAAAGCTCAGAAAAATCAACCTTGTTACAAAAACTTAATCGCTGCATAGTAATATTCACGTTCTGTGTGAAAGTACAAAAATGACACTTCAAAAAAATATATATTGGTGCGTAAATTAAGCCCTGTTTCCACCAAGAAGTTCCTGGTAATATTAGTCCCTGGGACTACTTATCAAGGAACTAAGAAAGTTCCTTCAGCCCATTGCTGTCTGAATTTCCACCGCGGTCTAAAGACCTGTGAAGATTAGGCAAATTAGTCGCAATGCAATGAGTTCCTTAAAAGGTTCCTAGTTCTGGGGTAAAGTTCCTGCGGTGGAAACAGGGTTATAATCACACGCAAGAATGCCCCAGTGTGTACAGGCCTTAACTCTGTGTCCTTTTGGGTGACAGGTTTCATTGCAAACACAAACTTGATCAAGTACAGGTTCATTTTTCACAGTTTCTTTTAAGCATAAATTAATAATTGTTCTGCACTTGTTTGCTTCCAATATGAACGTCAACTGGAGCTCATATATTCTCTTTTATATATTTACTAAATGTCTGCCAGAAAGTGTTGGTAAACTGGATTTCATACGTTTAGTCAAGTAATGAGTTACGTTAACAGGTGACATTTTGTGTGTGTGGATCTGTGTCTCGTCATGTTTTCCTGACTGATGATATACTTTTAGTTTTTATTTTCTTTGATGGGAGGGGGTCCGATTGATCCACTGAGAGTTGAGAGAGGGTGATTGACAGGGCCACAGTAACAATGAGAGAGCTGTTTGGGAAGGTGAGAGAGGGGGTCGGGACTATCTGACATTTGGGATTTGGTCTTACCTCACAGTCGGACTCCTCTTTGGTCTTACACTCCCAGGTGTATCTGCTCATGGTTTTCTGAGGGGAGGGGGATGGGGCAAAGGGTTATACTCCTCAAAACCATACAAGGCATCCTCAGAGAAAGACAGGCAGAGACGGACAGAGAGAGAGAGAGAGGGAGGACTGATCGAAAGAGGGCAGAGAGAGAGAGGACGAGTGGGAGACGATACAGAGAGATTAGAGGAGGCAGACAGGAAGAGATAGAAGCAGACAGATAAAATAGACAGAGGGAGATCGAGTGTTGGAGACAGAGACCGACAGTAGGAGAGACTTCCTCTCAGACGTCAGCTGATATTCCCAGCTGGCTACAGTATCTCTGAGGTAGACACCGACTCTGCTCAAACACAGACTCTCTGGTGCTGTTATTCTGTATTAGCACAGTAAATACAGGTTTGGATATTTCTGGTGAGGTTCCCCACCGTCGTGACACAGACACTGGGCTATTAGTGTGGAAGGGAATCGAGGTTATTTGATTTATTAGTGGGTGTTGTTTTGAGGGGGAAATTGTTGAGTTGGTATGACTTTTGGTTTGGGGAAGCCTACTATGCATGTCTAAGTGAGTTTTGTTTGTGGTCGGAACATGTGTTAGAGAATAAACATGGGTTGAATAGTAGTTGGAAATCTGTTCTGTTTGTTTTAGGCTAAATGGATGGACACACAGGGGCAGAGTGTGCCTCATATGGACCCTTGCAAAAACACACAGTCCGCTAGTGATCACAGAGCGGTGTTACAGAGTGATGCTTCTTTTTTTTGCAAACAATCTTAAACAGAATACAGACACCAGCAAATAAAGTAGCCAAACTTAATTTTGATATTTTAAAAAGTTACTTATGGAATTAATGTTAATCGGTTACTGCTAATATGTAACCGGTGAACGCAGTGTCAACTAAAAATGAGAATACAGCTACGCAAATGTTCTGTATATTTCTTTTTGCAAGACAACAGATTTGTTAACAGATTATTTTAGCCTCAGAGTTAAGCAAATTTGGAGATTTTGCCAACCTGAAACCAGATCCAAATAGAACCACGTATCAGAACCCAACCCTATTTGTTACTTAAAGGTACCCTGTGCAGTTTCCATGGAAACAAAGTTCAGATTCACTGTTTCTCACCAAACAAACAGAGTATCCTCGATGCCTCACAAACACGCTGAGTGCATTTTCTTCCTCATTTAACATTTGCAAAGCTGATTGGTAATGATTTTTTTTTTTTAAAACCTGCATTGTTTGTTATAGCTTGCAGTCTTCCCTGCCTTTTCTGGCGCATTACTGCCACTGAATGACAATCAGTGGGATGGTAGCGTAGATATGCATAGAGAGACAAACTCCCGCCCCTTCTGGTGGATCACCATGGGACCTTATTTTGGAAAAAAATATGAACGGCACTTGAATTGCCTCATGGCGTAGCGTGCAGGCGTTACCTTTTTCTTTACTGACACTGTTCTGATAGCCTTGCACCTATACGGGATGTGGATATAATTATTCTTCTTCATCCCATTTGAATTGCGCCATGAACTAAACACGTTTGTCAATTTAAAAGATAATTTTGCAAGTCAAGAGAGTCGCTGTTTGTTGTAAAACTGTTGAAGTGTCAGACTGTGAAAATATGTCTCTCACTGTTGACTACTGACTTGCACAAATGCTCTACGCCTGCATGTGCATTCCCCGTACAAAACTACAACAGGGTACCCTTAAGTGTGCTAAAACAAACCATTTAAAGTATTTCCAAATACTATTCAATCCAGTGGAGGAGAGGGGATTTGGGGGGATTGTGATATGTAGGTGGTGTTGAGTTAGGAAGTTGACATTTTAGAGATATTGTTAAGGAGATGATGATAGATGGGTTTTTTTATCACTCTTTTGGGATTTCTTGTCTGTTAAGGTAGTGAAAATGGTATTTGGTTGTGGTTAAAATGAGACACTTGTCTAAAACTGTTGAGCTATAGCATGAAAGAAATGAGAGTTATAGAGAAACGACTAGTTGCTGTAGGTTTACAAGGGAACAAAACTACTGATGGAGTTGTTAGAGGGTGGTACCACATCTTAAAAAAGACTCAAATGAAAACAAAACAAACTACCTCAGTTGTAGCACTAGAACTACCCATGCTGCTACAACGATGGCATAGCCGCCACTAGCTACCCATGCGTCAGTTAGCGAGGCACCTGTCGGCTCTCTGCTGCCGCCTGCAGGCAGCCGCGGGGGGGGGCGTTGCATCTCAGATGTTTATCCTGATAACCCACGACCATTTCTCACAAAATGTCCCACACCTTTAGCTTACCTGTTTGTGACACCAATCCTTCCCCTGCCTCCCCCCAGAAAAAAGAGATTAAACCAATCATAACAGTCCCTCCCACCTCCACCCCCACCCAGCCATTTTCAGGATAAACAAGTAAAGCAGACATTGTGTTATTACAGATTTGTAAACAGATAGCGAAGCAGAGCTGCAGTGGCTGACATGGCCACCGGGCGGCGCATGTTAGCGACAGAGCAGAAAATGCCATGACACACTGATGCAAGAGGTGATCAGAGAGAGAGCAGGTTAGAAAGAGACGGGGTGGGGAGGGGTCGCAGCGAAGGATTGTGGGAGTTCTCTCTTAAAGAGGGCAAGTTAAAGCCAGGGCCGGTTTGTTATAGCTGCACTGTGGGGACCGTCCATAAATGTTCAGTCTGCATGGTTTCAGGGGGAATTTAACCTCTAACCTCGGCTGTGTTTGTGCCCTGAGCTGATTCATGCTGCATTTTCTCTTTGTCAGTACGCAACTAAGCGTTCCTTGAACGTCGTTCAGTGAAAATTAATTGCTGGGGTGTTGTGTAACATGATTAAAATAATAAGTTGAGGCTTAAGACTTTATTTTTACAGACATTCTCACCTCTACCTGAACTCTCTTTACTTTTTGTTATCTCTTATGTGTGTGTGTGTGTTGCCGTCACCTTTATAATAGGATCAATAAGCAATAAACCAGGGGAACTACATCAATAAGACTTGACAGCCATCGTGTTGCCATGGTAACATGCTGCAGGGGCTCAGACACTGCTTGCACTTGTGGCATTTTATATATAGGCCTATTTATATATAGGGTGCTAAAAACCCGGATATGAGTTAGCATTTTAGCACTTCCAGTTCCCTCGTCTGGAAGTCAATGTGTTTTTGAAATGGGTTTTTAGTTAGATGCCTGAAATAAGGTCTGTGGTTGACACAAGCTGAAGAGATTTTAACATTTTGTTCTACGACATAAAATACACCAATAAATATCCCACTCGTGAATTTCAAAAAACCTTTATGTGTCTTAAAAAAGGTGGTTGCAAAGTGACTAAATTAAACTACTAAATGTCATCACGCCGACTTGTCCGCCTTTGCAGCCTCGTTGTGTATGCGAAAATATATAAAGCTCTAGGCTATAGATTGGAAAAGTTCTATGAGTTCTGAAGAAGGTTTATGAAACGGTATAAAACCACAATCAAAATGCATGACAGTCCTGTCTAGAATGTGATTGCCTTTATGTGCATCCTGTAGTTTTTCCTTCTCAACCCTTTGGATTCATATTCGCCCCCTTGAGAAAACTCCCACTGTCCTTCCTCGCACGTCGACCCCCGCCCATCCCCCTCCTTAGCGTTGCACACCTTGGAGTATCTGAGAATACTCATGCCCATGCATTAGGAGGGGAGTCAGGGGGCCCGGGCAGGATTTGCGGGGGAGATGCAGAAAAAGGGGTGAGAGAGAGAGGCGAGAACCACGTTACCTGACAGATAATGTTATCATAGTAAGCCAATGCACGGGCATGAGGGACGTTAGGAGGGGTGTCGCACAGTTTCCTTACATTTGGGTGGGAGCCCTCAGCGATGGTGGACAGCGAGAAATTATCATTGTGCTGCTCCGATGAAGGCCGGTACTTACTGCTGGGTGTCGGAGGATGGAAGGGGGGGAAGGGATGGAGAGGAAGATGGGTGAAAGGTGGAGCAAAATAAATATGGTATGAGGAGGAACAGAGTTTGATGGAAATGGTTGGAGAAGAGGTAACAGAGGGGAAAGAAATAAAGAGATTGTGAGGAGGTGAAGAGAAGGAGGAAAAGATTGAGATGATATTGAGAGGTGAAGGAAAAGATGATGAGAGGATGGTGAAGATGTCGGGGGGAAAAGGAGGAGAGAAGATGTGGAGAAATTAAGATCAGTTTTGTTTGGAAATTTAGAGAGAAGCAAGGAGGTGGGAGATGGAAATGTAAAGTAAGAGAACAATAAAGGACATTTAGGAGAACGAGGCAAGGAAGATGGAAAACAGAGGATTGCATGAGACGAGAGACAGGCCAAGGGAAAAAGGAGGAGGGTACAGAGAGTCCAGATAATGAAAAAGAGTTGTGGAAAGAGTAATAATAATAAGAGTACACAACAGTTTGAGAATTTGAAAAGGATCCAAGAGGAGGAAAAGGAAGAGGGAGGAAGAGATGGGTGGACAAAGTGTCATCACAGGAGGTGATCCAGAAGGTGAGAGCAGGAGAAAAAAGACAAGTCGAGCAAAGACGAGGAAGATGAAAACAGACAAATGGAGAGACGGCGAAACAAAATGGAACAAACGGAGGAGAAAGAGGACAAACGGGGCAAGAAAAAGGAAATATTTAGGACAAAGATTACATTGTTGAAGGAAAGACAGACAGAAAGAAAAAAAGGAGTGGGGAGGAAAAAAAAGCAAGAAAGCAGCATTAGTTAGACAGAAAGTTTACGTCTTCTGTTTGTCAATCGGCAAACAGAAGAAAAAAAAAACAAACATTTTGTCTGTGATGCAACAAACTGAGAATAACATGTTTCATTTTTGTTCATCAGATTTACCTGGTTCTCCCTGGAGTCGTCACAGAGGCTAAACTTTGACTCACATTTGACCCAGTATCTAACAGGGAGGCACCAGGGAGACAAAAACAGACTGTTTCTGCTTTAAACAACACACAGGTTTTGATTCTAATTGTCTACAAAGACATACACTCCTCTCTAATGATATATGCACATAATCTACCAGACCTGATATGATGTCAGGTCTGGTAGTTTCCAGGTAGACTATGCAACTAATGTGTCAAGGGACTACAGATTACAGATTAGTTCACCTAAAATAGTTTTGGAAATAAACACTGAAACATTACATGAACCTGCTGAAAGCATTCAACAATAATTTTCTGCCCCAAGAATTGAGCAACATGCCAATTTTGGCATTTGCATAAATTAAATATCCACCGCTTTTTAGCATTTTCAGTTAATGGAACGCTCTACCAGATGAAAACACAAAAAAATAACACCAAAATAAATCTTTGGCTAAAAAAAACTAACCGACTCTGCATTGTATTAGTTTTTATAGTGCACACCTTCCCCTGTTTTTCACTTAATATAAACTTCTTGTTGATACAGTGTGATAAGTGATGCTGTGCATAATTTATGTAATAATATCTTCTGTCCTGTGGTTTAGTTTTGCATGTTTATAACGGTCACCAGAGACATGCAGATGTCCGAAGCAAATAAGCGGATTTTCCCAAAAATGGCGAACTATTTCTTTAAGTTGACTTTAAGATAACTCTGGAATGATACATCAAATATCACATTATCTGTTTAATATTGCTCACAGTCCCTTACAAATACCTAAAATAAAAGCATAATAATCACATCCACTAGGATGAGATATTACTTGACGCAGATAAACACAGACTTCCCTTTCATCTTGTCGGGGAAGCGGTAAACTTTAGGAGTTCCCTTTTGACTGAACTCTTTGAGTTTCATCCTCTTTATTCTTTCTTCTTCGACTCCGACTTGTCAAAGTGAAGAGATGTTTGTCTCGGGGACCAAATGAAATGCTAACTTTGACAGGAGTGTCACAGTTTTGTCTCCTCTCTCTCACACAAATCTTCCTTCTCATATATGAAACGACTTGTCATTTGCCCCGCACCCAAAACCTTTACTCTTGCTGTGTTTTTCCTTCTCATCTCTTCACTCCCCCGTCATATCCATAGTTAAAGAGGCTGTGATCTACTTCCTGCCAAAAAGCACCCGACTCTCTGATCCTCATGCGAGCTTCCGTATTTATATTTCATGAACGCTGTGACAGGACAATCAAAGACGAGGTTATGATGAGAGAGAGACAGACAGAGATAATGTTCTCCTATCATCACTTGTGATCTCAAATGTCTAGCACCGGAAACCAGCTGTGGACCTCTCACTCTGCTTTATTTATGTGGATACAAGTCAAGTCAATTTTATCTCTATAGCGTCAAATCACAACAGAAGTTATCTAATGACACATTTCATAGAGTAGGTCTAGACCGTACTCTTTAATTTACAGAGATCCAACATTCCTCCATGAGCAAGCATTTTGGCGACGGCGGGAAAAACGTCCCTCTAGGAGGAAACCTCAAACAGAACCGGGCTCTAAGTGGGCGGCCATCTGCCTCGACCGATACAAGCTACCAAGAAATAGTCCCACGCATCGTATCATTTGTCAGTCCGTCGACGCAGTGTGGCTACCAACACAGTGAGCTGCGGTAAAACAACGCAGGCAAAAAAAATTGAACCACTCATCTTTTCCTACAACGCAACAACATCATCTGTCAAGGTGCTGCATTAGCCAATTAAATACCTACAAGCACACGTATGATAGATTAATTTTGTAGTGCTGCATTTCTATTGTTTACCTTGCAATTGTCAAGATGACAGATAACATATAGTTGCCGCAGAGGACCATGCATACACACAGCTTTATATCAATTTGACGAAAAGAATGTGTGTGCACATTTCTGAATTTCATGCATCTGGCCCCAGACACCAAATACTACTTTGCGGGAGGCTTGTAACTCTTTCTGTAACTGTCATAAATCACTACAGAAGTAAACTTTTCTAACAAGAACAACGACAGCAAAAAAATCCAACTTTAAAGGGCGGGTCCATCCGTATTCTGTTTCATTTTTTTTTTTTTTTTAAATTGAAACGCCCACTCAGTCGTTGCGAAAAGCAGTGACGTAAGTAAGCTAATCAAAGATAATCAATAATGAATAATAATAATAATAATCTGAAGTGGGTTTGTATTTATACTCCCGTGTTCTACGAGGTAAGATTACTGTTTTTGTGAATGTAGTCTGGTGGCTTTGAAGAGAGGCGATATACTGTATCAGCTTCAGTTCCCCGTCGGAATGGGCTGTCTGACGGCGAGGTAATCGATTGACAGCCCCAATTTGAACCCAAACCATGATCTTTCCCTAAACCTAACCAAACCTGAACCACAGCGTTGTCATTATTAAAAAAAACATTTTTGTTATCTCAGTAGTGATTTGGAACAGTTTTTAAAGGCACAGACAAAAGATGTCATCCTACTGATACGGACGTCGGATGAGAGAACACCATGTGTTGCTGCAGAGTACTGAACATTTACCTAAAGGAGGATACCAACATGTCTTTACTTTAATGAAGACAGGAATGATACAGATTCAGAAAATGTCTCCATGTCATCCATCTTTTCTTTTCATCACTCTCTCTCTCCATCTTTGACCAGGATGTTGAGTCTGATCTCGACTGCGGCAGAGAAACACTGCGACTGCGATTACCCACAGCAGATGGGGGAGTGTGGGAGTCTCATGTATTCATCAGCCTTGTCAGCAGTGCGTGCTCGCACACACACACACACACACACACACACACACACACACACACACACAGACACACACACACACACACACAGACACACACCTGTATAACTCTGCGTATTGTACATCCATGCATATACTCACCCTCATGATCATCTACAAGAGATGAATACTGACGAGGACAGGATGATGAGGGAAAAACAGCCTGTTTTTATTCTTCTATGACACGTCACGTACATTCACACCTTAACCTCTAACGTATTGCATTCATATCCAAGACATGGGGGTGAAAAGATGTAGAAAAGATGAGTTTTGGAATTCAAATGAGCACAAAAACAGAAAAAAAAAAACACATCTTAAATCAAATTTAGACAGAATTTCAAAGTAAAATACATGTATATTAGGGCTGTCAACCGATTAAAATATTTAATCTGGATAAATTACATGATTGTCCAAATTACATGATTGCAAATTAATCGCACATCTGCTCAAAATATACCTTAAAGGGAGATTTCTCAATTATTTAATACTCTTATCAACATGGGAGTGGGCAAATATGCTTGCTTTATGCAAATGTATGTATATATTTATTACTGGATATCAGTTAATAACACAAAACAGTGACAAATCTCAAGCCCAACAGGCAACAACAGCTCTGTATGCTGACTTGACTATGACTTGCCCCAAACTGCATGTGATTATCATAAAGTGGGCATGTCTGTAAAGGGGAGACTCGTGGGTACCCATTGAACCCATTTTCATTCACATATCTTGAGATCAGAGGTCAAGGGACCCCTTTGAAAAT
>CAKAOH010039503.1:17245-96479 GCA_916701665.1 Sebastiscus tertius
CAGTGCGTGCTCGCACACACACACACACACACACACACACACACACACACACACACACACACACACACACACACACACACACACACTCTCCTCTGAATGTGTCATGTTGAGTTTTTTTTCTCTGTAACCGCTCCCTCTCATATTCCTTTTTCTCTCTTTTTCTTTCACTTTCTCTTTCCTTCTCTCCTCTCCTGCAACAGTTTCTCCTTCACGGCCCCCTCCTCCCCTGTTTCATCCTGCCCTCCTTTTTTACTCCTCTTATCTGTCACCCTCCTCCTCCTCCTCCTCGCTCCTCTTCGATTTCTTTTAGCCGACCACTTGATGAGGCTGTGTTGTCTCTTTCATGCTACACACACACACCCCTCAGGTCGCACAGCTGTATGTAGGTCAACCCCGCCTCCCCCTGTTTTTCCCTCCCTCCCCCCCTCCTGTTCAGACTGCCCTACTTTCAGCTGGATCCAGAGTACCAATGACATCACCCTCTTCTCCCCCTTTTTTTAAATATCTGCTAGCTAGTGTTGAGGCTGCTACTGGCTGCACCACTTTTCCTCCGCACCATCATCTTCATCTTCCATAATCTCCTCCTCACCATGACTAGCATGATAACCTTACCCATCGAGCTAAAAATAGTCCCCGTAGCGTGGGATCTGGTGTGGAAGGTTGGTCCTTCGGTTCACATTTGCATCCGCGGCGCTCGATCGCCGGGCTGCTGCTCATCCACGACAAGCTCTGTTGCTAGGGAGATCAACACTAAAACACAGAACCAAAGACACCCCCCACTCCGTTTTGTATTCAATCCAGTCCTTCACTCCGTCTGTCACTCTCGTTCTCTCCTTCAGTTTGTACTCAGTCCACCTCCCTCTGAGTCTTTTTCTCTCTCTGTATATTTCACACAAAAATGTGTGTTTTCAGGGTTCTTCAAAGGTTCTTTAAGGTTCCTATGAAGCCCTTTTGACTCTTTGATAGAATTAGAATATCTCATCATATACATGATTGTTAATTAACAGTTTGCAACCTTTTTGTCGATCATCATGCAATGCCTGCTGTGATGAACAGTTCGATAAAAGCAGGATTTATTTATTTATTCTTTTTAAGATGAGGGTTGAAAAATATAAATCATAAAGAAAATTCATTTCTGGAGTTTCATGTTGCCACCTCTACATTTACACAGCAAAATATCTCCATCTTATGTCATCATTTATGACTATTGTTTAATCCTACTAGTCAGATTTTCTTTAAACAAGTATAAAGAATTTGCTGATATACTGGCTCTAATTTTTATTTTTTTTAATCTCACCTGATATCTTATCTTATCTTATCTTATATTATCTTGCGCTGCACGTCACGTTTTTCCAGCAGTTTTTAGAAGCGCATAATAGTTAAAATATTCTCAACTTCTCAGTTCAATTCAGCTCGTCAATGTCAGGCCCAGGCAGTCAATCAAATCAAGCAAGAGGCCGGCTTTACTACGTTACTACTTCCTTCCTCTTTTGATGCCGGTAGCTGTGGTAGGAACAGTGGGGACAATTGCAAATACAGACAAAAGGTTGATATTAGCTGTATTTAATGAACGATATAATTCAATAGCGCAGCAACGGCAAGAGCTCGACGTCTGCTTGAATACATTTTTTCCCTTCATTAATCACATTTGATCGTGTGGTTGTGCACGCTGCCCCGCTCTACAATATCAAGACTAGAAAGTGCATTATGGATTTCATACTTTATTTAATGATTCTTTGTAGCATCATTAACATCATATTCTGTCATATCATGTCAGTTTCTTGTTATGAGAAACACGGGCGACAAGGATTTAGAGCACTAATACCTTTTAAAAAACATGTTAGCATGATCCTGTTTGAATCAATCTAAAATATAATAAACATAATAGCATTCATTCTTTTTGCGGAAGAAAGCTAAGGCTTCTGTCTTTTGCGTCATCACATTGTACGCTCATGATGACATTATTATGTTACGTTACGTGCGGAATGTAACAAAAACGCCTTTGCACTAAAAAATTAGCATATCTCAAAAACTAAAAGGTCTGCATCGTTCAAATAACTTATGGAGGGTTAAGACATATTTTGTTTTTAGAAATCTTTTGGATGTGTGTTTATTTAGTAACATTTTATGATTGTGATTTTTGTACATTTTATTTTGGTTTGTTGCTACATAACCTTTTAGTTTACATATTTTAGGGATATGAAACATTTGAAGATCCTCCAAGAAATGACATCACAATAAGCAAAACTAATAGCATCTGAGTTTGATCCTGCACAATAAATATCCTTAATGAATCCAAAACATCTCTACCAGAATCCTTTCCTGGTCCTTCAGAGAGCCCTCTCTCCTGAGAGTGTACACCAGCTTCTCTTCCTCTTCCCGCTGCCTCCCTCATCTGTTCTGTCATCTGGTTTTCTGCCGGCTGCTCGCCATCAGCTCTCCACTCCGCCCCTCCCTCCTTCTTCGTCTCCTCCTGCATTCCTTCATTGTGTTCCTCACTTGTTCGCTTCCTTTTTTTCAGCAGTCTACAGTCTCTATCTCTTTTCTTTGTCGCCCATCATCCCCATCCTCCTCTGTCTCACAGAACCTCCTCATCCTCCTCTTCCTCTCATCCGCTTCACTTTCACTGACTCAAATGTGGGATGATTTAAATTTCAGCGCCACCTTCACAGCTTCTACTTGTGTCTGTGTATGAATGTGTTGAATGTTAAAATAAAATGAACTTCATTGACCAGAAGATACAAGGAGTAAGGATAAAAAATTGGAAATAAATCTAATTCAAAGGTCTTTTTTAGCCTTTTTGTCTATGTGATGACAATTAAACTGGTGCACACAAACTAAAATGTCTCAGCAGAAAAATATCAGTTTCCATCCCTATCATACTGAATGTCCTTGAGCCAGGCCCTGGACCTCTACTGCCTCAATCATTCTCGAATCCTGAGTCATTGTTGTAACTGTGAAAAGAGGTTATTGTGGTGGAAAATAATTCCTGTGCTCAGGACACCAAGGCCTCGTCCCTCTCTGTTCCTGCAAAGTATGCATCCTGCTGTCCACTCAGCCCGTTCACACAAAAAGGCATACAAATGCCACGACAATGCGGAAGGCATTTAGCGTGCAATAAGTACGTCTTTTTTTATTTCTATAACCAAACTGAGATCAGTGATTCCCAACACAAGATAAATCTGAAGGGGTCACAAGATTATTAAAAGTATAAAAAAAGACCTAACCTATCGCTTTTTGCTTTTTTGAAATACTGGATTATTTTCCCACTGCAGTGTTGCTGATGTATCCCTCAGGCTCTACTTGAAATTCTATCAGTTGGTATCTTTAGAGAGAAACGCAAATCTTCAGTGAGTCTGAGCTCCATCACGAGAAAATATATTTTTCTTTCCAAATCTCATCCCTTCCAAAGACGAAGAAGAAGAGGAGGAGGAGGAGGAGGAGGAGGAAGACATGTTTGTTCAAGAATTAAGAACTATTTTTTTGTGATTTCCAATTACCAAATATTGATTTGTTATCTATCAGTTGGGGCCACTGCCTCATGCAGATCTGAGGGAATTTAAGAGATCCTTAAGAGAAATAAGCAACAGCTTCTGTCATTTGTTCAAGCACGTAAAACAGCCCGTATTTATGTTCAGCAGCAAAGCAGGACAAAGTGTGACGTATAGTTACTGTATTCAACGTGTCCTCATACAACAGTTCGTATGATCTTACGAAATGTTTTTGTGTTTTCCTACGAATGTCCAGCAACACGTCAATTTTCACTCGTTACATGCATACAGTCTTTTCAAAATAAACTTCCGTCTTCCGAGGAAACTGGATAGGTTTAGGAAAAGATCGTGGTTTGGGTTAAAATAACTTCGGAAGGGGCGTTACTTAAGTACAGAAGTTACATGACAACCAAATCAACATTGACTTCTGGTTTCACACTGGAAACGAGCGCCGGACTCCTGGGTGAAAGTCATGTGTTTTTAGACCCACCCATCAACTCCGACCTCCTCCCTATGCGGTCTTTGTCGCTCTTTATACTTCCGGGTTCACGATTACACAGATTACATGCAAATTGATTTCGCGGAATATACACGAATCACAGTGCATCACTTTACAAACGGTGTATTGGCCCAAATACAAGATGATACTGTGAACCTTTGCACATCCCCTATAATATATTCATGCACATTCCTGCCTTGCTCTTTCTTTTTAAACTGTTACAATGTATATATTTCTTAATTTTTAAATAGTATTTTTTTTATATTTGTATTGTAATTTTATATATTTATGTTTCTTGTCTATGCAATAATACACCAAAGCAACCCTTTGTTGATTTTGATGTTAAGGTACCTCGACCTTTTCGAATTTAAACATGAGATTTTGATCTGATCAACACATTACACAACACAAATATGAGCCACTATACTTAATTGAATACCCTCTAAGACTTATTTCTAGACACCACTGACATTAATTGAATTTCAGTGAGTGTGTAAAGATGTTGGTTGTTCTGCTGAGCCTTTAGATTTTATTTCTACCAAAATTCTTCCCCCTGTGCTCTCTCTCTCTCTCTCTCTCTCTCTCTCGCTCTCTCTCTCTCTTACTATCGATCGGTCTGTCTCTGTCATTCTCTAAACTTTAACACAAGCCGGGGCAGCAGTTTGGCCCAGAGGAGCTGCAGAAACAAAGCTTTCTCCTTCAATCTTTAACATTGATGGGAGTTAATGTACCGCAGCCGAGACTCAGTGTCTGCTGGGTAACGGATAATAAATCTTCTGCGCCAGAATGCCTTTGAGCAAGGCACTAAAGACTTCACTTTTTAGTTTTGTTTGATTGATCTTTTAAACTTAGACAAATGAACTCACTAAGCCTGGGGGACACATCGCGCAAACTAAAAGGAGATCTTGACGAATGGAGTTTCACTTGGGTTTGTATATTTCTTCATCAGAAACGTGCTACTTTGTGGGGAACAAAGATCTTACATCTTTTCTTTTGCTCTAAGATCTTGTTAGCATTACTGAATATAAATCTAGGGAGTATGAACCCCAAAAATAAGACTAAATAACCATAAATTTGCATGCATTTCTGTTTAAACTGGATTGAATCATGCTTCCAATGAGCCAAGTCTTTTTCCCATATTTTAAAATGATATTAGTGTGAATATCTCAGACTCTTGGTGGAGCCTCACCTGCGCTTGCGCAGCTTCTTGTTCTCCGTCTTGAGCACGTGGAGCTTCTTGGCGAAGCAGACGATGATCATGAAGAGCAGCAGGACCACCAGAGCCGAGGCGCCCACAGCCAGACACATCACCTGGAACTCGGTCACCACCGACTCGCAGCGAGCACCCTTGTGCCAGATGTAATCCTGGACGTTACATCTAAAAAGAGACAGCGAGAGAAGAGAGGGAACAGAGGGATAAAGATGGAAGAAAGGTTTTGAAATACAGAGACGTGGCAGAGAGGAATCAGAGAGGAGGAAAAAGATGAGAGGTGTGAAATAAGAGTAGTGAGCAGACAGACAGAAAGGAAAGAAAATAAAGAACAAAAGGGAAAATGGTTAGTTGGGTAACACCACATCTTAGTGATTCCATGAGATGCTCGGACTTGTGGGAATTGTGTGTTAGCATGTCAGTTTCTGCATTCGGCTTTTAAAGCAGCAGTAGGCAGGTTGGAGCAAATATGATAAATCAAACTATTTTTATAAAACTGTCACTATATCCTAACAGTAGTGCAAAAAAAACCACGTGCCTCTGTGTCCTCCGGTGTCCTCCGATGCTCCTAATGGCATCTGCAAGATTTCACAGACCGGAGGAAAACAACCAACCAACTTTGTGACCCGGCAGCCATGTTGAGATCAGTTGAGGAAATACCAAGCACCGCCTACCAGCCGGAGCAAACTCTCTCATTTTACAGCTAAACAGTACAAGATGTTTCTGAAAACATTTGAGGTGAGAAATAGGCATTACAGCAACAGAATATTGATTCATATTTGATCAGCGCTGCCTAGTTTGATCAGAATGCAAGAGTGATTGACAGCTGCCTCCGTCTAATGAACAGCCAATAGGAACACTCTCTCTGAAATGACCTGTCTATTTTTAAATATAGATTTTTAAAGCCTGAAAACAGAGCCATGAGGAGGAGCAGAAGTCTAGCACTTGAATTACAATATGCTGAAAGGAAAACAAGAACCTTTCTGAATATACTGCAGGTTTAAGTATGAGTTTTATATTAGTCATGGTGGCTTTGAGCACCTTTCCATTCCAGTTTAGTGTGTTTGTGATCATTCAGGATTTCCTCTCTGTTCCTGATTATATTTAACTACTTTGGTGTGCCGTGCTGAAACGGCTCTAAAAACTTCAAAATGCTTCACAACATGTTACATAAGTCTGTAGTGGTATTGTGGAGTAATCGACCGCAGGCGTGTTAGCAGGATGGAAGATTCGCTGGCGGGGTTTGAACATTGCTGTATTCAAAAAAGGATAATATCACTTTGTGTGTCTGAAAATAGAGAGTGAAAATGAAAAAGAGCCCGGGGCATTTTCCAGCTATGAAGAGACACTCGCTGTCACACACACACAAACACAGACTGTCAAACATCATCATAAAAGACATTTGCGTTTATAAGATCCAACACAATGCATATCGGCATCCATGTGTGTACACGGGCACATACTGTATGTGATCGCACGCACAAAAACACACACAGCCGCCATCCGAGTCCCAGATTCCCTCTGTAGCCGTTTGGCAGAGAGTGGCGTCCGCCTGGGGACATAAAAGCAGATGGCTTTGTCTACACACTGTTTGGCGTGTAAAATTGCGAATCTATTTCACCACTTAACGAGACCTTAACGCTGTTTCACTCTCACATGAGTGGAAGACTGTGCATTATTCTGTCTGTGGGTGTGACCACAGGACCTGTTTCTATTAAAAATACTAGATTTATGCCTCAGTAGAGTAATTTGACACCCCCAGAAAGTCGTCTTTACTGAGCTCCAGTGCTTTTTACCTTGCTGCAGTGAAGTACAGGTGGACTTCTGGACCCTGTGACATCATTGTTGGGCATGGTCACAGCTTTACAGCGACAGTGTTGCCAGATTTACGATAATGATTGTATTTGTACAATATTTTTACCCTCTGTAATTATTATTATTTATTTTTTTACTTTTTATTTACTGACTCAATTAATCCATACATGTACTTGGTTCTCCAAAGATATATAGAGTACTCATTTCATCATACGTTACAAATGAATAAGACAAAGAACATGCCGTAACATAAGTCCCTACGTGCCATTTGTCGCAACATTTTACTTTTCGTAGGTATAGCTACGAACGGTGTATGACAACAGCCTGACTGAAATGATGCATAAGTGGAAATTTTAAACGGTTGGTGGTGCTCGATGAAAAGTCAGTCGATCAAAGTCATTAAATGGACTGCATTTATATAGCACTTTTCTAGTCTTAGCGACCTGCAAGCCAGCATTCACCCATTCACACACACATTCATACACTGGTGGCAGGGGAGGCTGCCATACAAGGTGCCACCTGCTCATCAGGAGCAATAAACATTCACACACACACACTCACAGGAGGAATTTGGGATTCAGTATCTTTCCCAAGGACATTTTGACATGTAGACAGCAGGGGCCTGGGATCAAACAACCGACCACCAACCGCTCTTCCTTCTGAGCCACAGCCGCCAATTAGGATAGATTTTCTGGGCACCATGAGCTGGATTTCATCTGTATTAATTAAGACATTTCCATCTGGAAGCACCGACCAACTCCATGGCGGCGGCAGCTGAATAACTAAATCTATATGATTGGTCGTTATCCAGTATTTTAAATTATTATCTCGGTGAGTATTTCTACTACGTGTCAATATTACTTTCATACGAGCAGTCATATTGTCAAAGAAGACATCCAGTTTGAGGTTATGGGAGTGTTGTTTGGTAAAGAAAGTCTTTTTTCCTTTTGGTTGTTTTTGACCACAGGCCTGTCAGAGTGTCTGACACAAACACAAAGTAAAAACACAAAACTGCCAGAGGGAGGTTTTCAAGCGTGAAGGAAACGGTGCTCATTTTTCTTACTCATGTATTTTTCATATGTATCAGAGCATCCCGGGGTCATGAAACCAAAATGACCACAAAAGCTGTGCACAGAACAGCTTTAATTAACGAATGACAGAGCAATTAACTGTTCTCCTTTTCTTCTCTTTGTCACACATGGACATCAAATCAACACACACACACATGATGGAGTATGAAGTGAATGGAGGTGTCGGGGCGTATATGGCCGCTCCAGCTACATTCCCTACATGCTAAACAGGCTCTTTTCACCGACCCACTTCCCGTATCCTTCCTGAATCCTTGACGCTTTTATTTTGCCAGCTGAAGGGAAAACGCTGGCAATGAGCCAGGAGACATTTTGAGTGTGGGCATATGTGAGAAAGAGAGAGAGAGAGGGATGATGCCCGATATCACATTTTCAGGGAGACTTCAATGCACTGAACCTGCGAGCAATTCTGCGCTCATACAAAGAGGAGGTTTATGTAAGATAGGGTTGGATGGAGGGAGGGAGGGAGGGATGCATGAGGAAAAGCAGGCGAGCGAGCGAGGATGTGCTGGTCGTCATAGCAACCCAGCTGAGCGGCAAAACGGAGCAGATGCGGCGCTGACATGTCATTCCATCACACGCACGCATCCTCGCTCAGCCGTCCACAGGGACACAGTCGTTCTTTAGCGGCTAGTTCCCATTTTCTTTTCTTTCTTCCTCTCTATTTCCCTCCCTCCCCTCCTCCCCCTCCTCCCTCTTCTCTCCCGCTGCTAGTCTTCTTGAAAATCTCTTTTCTTGTTCACTGGCTCTTTACCTCCCCATCTTACCCTCCCTCGCTCCCTCCCGTCTCTCTTCTCCTCCTCCTCCTCCCTCCTGCACTTTACAGAGCGCCTCCAGCTGAATCATGTCTCTGCTTTCAGTTCGTGCAACTGATTTTTTTTCTCCTTCTTTGACATGAGGAGGAAACAGGTGAATGTTCTGGTTCGGTTTATAATTGTAAATAAATGAGAAAATGATTTAGAAAACACAAATCAACTGAACTGTACTATCAAGTACTGCCTGTGTACCCAAAGCCTGATGCATGTTATTCCCCTAAAAGCCATAGAGCTCCATGTCTGCAGTCATGCTAGTGGCTCAATCAATCAATCAATAAAGAAATGACTCGATAAATAAATAAATATGTCATTAAATATAGCAAAAATAATACTAAAAATAAATGTAGTCATTAATTAATTGATAAAATGTGACATAAATTGATATTTCTGTTTTAATTTGCTTCTTTATTTATTTATCTTTGTATTGGTTCCCTTATATATTTACTCGTATGTTAAAGTTACCTTTTATTTATTTATGTATTTATTTTTGCATTCATTTTTTATTTATTTATTTTCACATTTTATCAATTAAGTAATCGCTACATTTATTTTTAATATAATTTTTGCTACATTTAATGACATTTATTTATTTATCAAGTCAATTCTTTATTGATTGATTTATATTTTATTTTGGAAGGTTTCGTAGCTGTCGGTGACGCTAGATGTAAAGTCGGGGGGATCACCAAAGTCAAAAGGATTCATCCTCTGTGCATCATGAACGTCTGTACAAAATTTCATCACAATCCATCTAATGATTGTTGAGCTATTTCATCCTGGACCCAGAGCTACTGTATCCCTCTAGCAGGGCTAACAGCACATCAGTGACCCACACTGTGTTCCTTCATTACCATGAAAACACACACTGTAGTTTATATTGAGTCAATCTCATATACATCATCCTGCTGCTGTAAATACTCACTAAAACACTCCTGATTCAGGATCATACTGGATCAACGATGGTGCAGATGATCAGATTTGTGACTGAAATGTCAAAGTTCCTGCAGATAGCCATGCTATTCAGGCTATAGGGCTCCGAACATGTGTTAATCTGCAGCTGAAAATAGTCCCCAGCAAATGCATTATCTACTCCCGTTTGAGTGACTTTTGGTGACAGTGCCAACACATTTTTGGTTCTGGTCTTTTCGTCGGATCTGTTGACGGTTAGACAAACACAGAATGACACTGGCCTTATCCATTAAGATTTGGAACATAGTTTAAGAAGCTAACACGAGAGGAAACGGCTCTTGGCTGAATTTTCGAAGACAATCTTTAGGATTGGATTTCCTTCTCAGGAAAAGTCTCACGTCCAGGGCAGCTGCACAGAGCAAAAATCTAATTGGAAATGGCTCCTCATCAGGGACAAAATAACTTCTACTGTCAAACCTCTTTTCAACATTAAAAGCACCGATCCCTCTCTGGCTGAGATGTGTCGACCAGCTCCCCCCACCCGTTCCCACTACTTCCCTCTATAAAACCTCCCACGTGTCCCACAGACCTTCCCTTTGTGTCCCACAGCAGAGGGTTTTTTTTCCCTCCCCAACCCATCATTATCTCCATCGCTGCGGCACACCGCAGCCGCATTTAACGTGTTGTGGCAGCCCGGCAGGAATACAGCAAAACTAGCGTCAGGGCGGCACTAGCCACATGACAAAGAGCTAACAATTCCTCCCAATATTTACCTGATTAAGCTGGCCCACTGGGGCAAGAAAGAGAGTCTTTAATTTAACTGTACAGAGGGTGACAATGGTGCAGGTGGGGTTGTGGTCCTCTAATAAGACCCCCTGCTGGTTTTGATGAGGAGTAATGGAGGGTGAGAGACGAGGGGGGCGGTAGGAGAGTGTGAAAGTTCAATTTCAAGACAGACGGGTCAGTCGGTTTGCGGCTAAAGGCCACCAGAGAACAGACAGGGATGTGTATTTTTGGAAACTGAAAATCAGCTCCAACCCAAGGAGTCAATACTGCTGCTTAAAGCGAGATTGCATGACATTTCTCAATCTAATACACTCAGAGGTTTTGTCATCACAGCCTTAGCGTCTCTGTTTTCTGGGTCTCTTGCTCGGATGTGACAAAATGGCTCGATAGCGCCCCCTAAAAAAATGCTAAAATTGAGCCCCTCATTGTGGTTTCACTTAGAAGTATGAAATTTGGCAGGTATGTGTAACATGTTGAGACGTATAAAAAAGCTTCTGGCCGGATATGTGAACTGCAAGTACAAAACCGTGGTACCCCTAGACACCGTCTGACTTCCGTTACTCCTAAAGTAGTGTTATTATGGTAAGGATGGCCTCTGAGTGAGGCGAACGGCGTCACCACGGTTTTGCTCTTGTCGCCTCACGTTATCACAGGCTTGGAAAGGAAGGAGTGAGCGGAGGAGTACTCAGTTGGTTGCAATCTGATGGTGATCAAGGTGATGATATATTAATGTTATGTTCACCACTAAATTATCAAAAGGCTTACTAAGACAAGACTGCCAGCTGCAGAGATGAGTGGATGGCTCTGGCTCCGAAAATGTAGAAGCCATTATTTTTGATAGATTGACTACACATTCAATCTAAGTTACTTTCTCAACTGAAAAGAAATATCACATCCAGAAGAAGTAGGATGAAAACAGTATGACGCAAACAAATAGACAAACATGTAAAGGGAAAGCAAATGTTCTTTTGCATCATGGACGGAGAAATGTATTTCAACAAGGTCTTTGGAAGGTTAGAGGGAGAACGAGCAAACAGAAGGCCGGAACCTAAAAGAGCTGGATCTGGACTGACAGGAGAGGGCACGGCGGGGTGTTTACTGAATATTTTAGCATAAATCCTGTATTTGCATTAAAAAACACTATTTTTAAACATTTCTTCCTTGAAGCGATACATATTTTCTCATGCAATAACTGCAGAGAGTGGAAGAAGGAAGGAAAAAGTGAGTCAAATCTGCAACACCCAGAAAGAAATAAAAGGCCAGCAGAGGACAGGAAGAAGGTTTCTTCTCGGTGCCTCTGGGAACTAAATTTCTATCACGAGTTTGGACGACAAAACATCTGCTACTGATACTGGCTCTGAAACAAAACCTCATTTGAGTTTCTCCGATGAATAAAAGCAAACTTTGTCATTACGCTGAGGGCTTTGGGAGGGGAGGGACGAGCACTGGTCAGACTGAAGGCAGGATTAAAAACTGGATTTGATTTTAAAATGCTGACAGAGAAGGAGCGGGAGAGAGTGATCTCATCTGATTAGATGACTTAATGTGGAGTTTAATGAAGCAAGACGGAGGATAAAAGTAGATTTGCTTTTGTTTTGTTGCAACAAGATAAAGATGCCTGACCAGAGACCTCACTGGATGATTTAACCCTCTACATCAGTATTTCCCAAACTTCTTTTCTGGGGATTCTGATTGTCCTATGTTGCATGTTCTTGTGCTGCTTTTGTTGTATGTTTGGGTAAGCTAAAGACAATTCTCCACTGTACACTTTTATTCTTTAAAAGACACTTTTTTTATTTAATTCTTTAGTTCATATTTCTGCCTGAATGCTGATTTCCTATCAGCATCTATACCAGAACCAGTTTATTATGATTGAACTGACTTAATTACTTAGGCAGGTTTTGAATTTTGATTTATATGTATATTGATTGTGTTTCTTGTTCTCAGGTCTCTCTAGGAAAATATAACTTAATCTCAATGAGACTACCTGATTAAATACAGATTAAATAAATAAATAAATAAAAATACTTTCCACTGTTTCTATAAGTTGTTGTGTACTTCATACACTGAGCAGAATACCGACACCCTGCTGCTACAGTCTGTCTTTCACTGTGAATGTGTTGATGTGCTGCTGTCTGAGAGATGGGAGAGAGACGATGAAAAATAAAACAAATTATGAATACTGAAGGTCTGTGCTGCGACGTGTTCACAATGTCTGAAAGATCTGGTAACTTAGACAAACTAATAAAATAGATAAGTGAACAAAAAGATATTGATCGTATTCAAGGCCATGCATCTAAAAACACACTCATTATTGTATTATTTTAGGTCACATGTGTTCTGTCTTTCATCAGCCGTCCTCCTGGTATTTCCCGAGGCATCCGGTCCTCTGCACCACATTCAAAACAAACCAGCTTTAATTAAATATCACTGCATCGGCTTCCAGTACGCAGATGGAGCCATTATAACCTCGACCACAGTGGGGAGAAAACTGCCCCATCCAATCAGCCCAGCAATGCTAAATCTCTCAATTTGAAAACATGACGACATAATCAGTGTTCTCTATTTGGCACTAGAAGAATCCGCCCGATTCAAACCGTGGTAAAAATGTTTTCAGACATTTTGACGAGTTAAATAGTTATTTTTCCAGGATTTGGGCCAAGTGGGAAGACAAGAAGAGAACTGCACCAAATAATTCAGAACAATCCTATCCTGTATTTCAATATGTCTTGTATGAGCGTGATACTGCGTTTTTTTCTATAGTCCAATAAAAGCTTCCATTGCACCATCCAAAACAAATGTTTTTATATCTCTGGTGAGCAAAATATTAACACATAATTCAGTACATTTCTGTTCGCTTGTCACATTTACATTAGATTTTCTGCAGAGCTGTCTGTCTCTGCTGTCACCAGACTATGACTAACTAACCTTCATGCTATCACATATAAACAGAGGCTGGTTAACACTAGAAATGACTCAATCAGCATGGATCTCTGGGTACAACTGTGACCAAAAAGCTATTAGAATAAACCGCTGCGTCCCCAGAGAGCATTCACAATGCCATAAACTGCAAACCAATTACTGGTATGCAGATGTGTCCCTTCCTCACAGCCAGTTACCACAACCGTTGGCCAGGAATACACTAAAGATGCTCGTGTTGCCCTCAGGAAGACTGACACATGGAGTCATCTTGATGCACTAAATTATGAATAATAAAATGGATGTTGACGGTTAACTCCACCGGAGAGCTTGTGCCAGTTTGTTTTGCTTGTACATCAAAATAGATTTCTACAAAAGTTTGGTGAATAGATTTAAGTTTGGTGGACAAATCAGTCTTCAATCACAGCAGCATTTATAACAGTGATTTACGGATTTACGTGATTTATTGGTGACTTTGACACATACTGTACATTTGCATTGTTGCTAAGCAAACTAAACCCACTCTGTTTCTTTATTTCTGCATGTGATATTATGTTATATTCAGGTTTGCATACCAAAGCTGCAGAAAACAGTTCTTTCTCATTGGCTGGCAGGTGTCCATTAAAATCAGTGAGCTTTTAGAGGTTTTGTGTATTTTAAAATGTTGGACAGAGTCCATGGTTAGCTGTTTACTCCTGCTTTCAGTCTTGATGCTAAGCTAACTATCTCCTGACTGTGTGCGGGCGTGCGTGCGTGCGTGCGTGCGTGTATCTGTCTTTTGTCCTGACCTTTTCTACAGTCGTAAATCTCCTGTGTGTTTGACCTCTGGCCTGATTCCACGACCCCACACTCTTTGACTTGGAAGTGATCCCTACTTCACCCAGTGAGGGGAGGGGTATTTGTGTGTGAATGTGTGTATATAAATGTGTATATGAGTGTGTTTCCATTATGTGATCATGAAATCTAAAATGGATACAAACTGCTGTTGGTGCTCAAAGATTCCTTAATTACATCAAGCTGCAGGACACACACACACACACACACACACACGCACACACACACACACACCAGTAAATTCGACCTGGCTCTCCCGAGTCGTTTCCATACTGGCAAGCGTTAGAAGGTTCTGACTCACTCTGTTTCTCCTCCACCTCTCACTCTTTTCTGTCTCTCTTCTATTTCCTGTTGATAGCTTCTTGCTCTCTTTTTTCTCCCCATCACTCTTTCACTCCTTTTTTTTTGTTTTAAATTTTCCTCGCTTTCTTTTTCTCTCAACATCTGACTTTTTCCTGCCACAAAGACCCTCATCTTTTTTCCTCTCTTTCACACACCCTCGTTCCTTCCCTTCCTCTGTTTTCTCATCTGTTTCTCCGAATATGGTCCTCAGTCGTGCAGCTCCAGAGGAGGAAGCGATTTACGAGGCTAACGCTGTCAGTTCCCATTAGTCAGAGGGACAGGGGAGCCAGTGCCGGAGATGCCGCAGATAGCTTCAAAAAAAGAGATCAGTGTGTTTGTACAGACTGACTGAAGTTTAGAGTTCAAATCTTACGTAATTGCACGTACCTAATTGCAGTACCTGTGAGGGTTTCTGGACAATATTTGTCATTGTTTTGTGTTGTTAATTGAGTTCCAATAATAAATATATGCATACATTTGCATAAAGCAGCATATTTGCCCACTCCCATGTTGATAAGAGTATTAAATACTTGACAAATATCCCTTTAAGGTACATTTTGAACAGATTCAAAATGTGTGATTAATCATGATTAATTATTCTAATCGATTGATAGCCCTACTTTTGATACTTAAGTATAGTAAATAACAAACACTTTAAGACTTTTACTCAAGTAATATTCAAATAGGTGACTTTAACTTCTACTAAAGTCATTTTCTGGTTTGATATCTGTACTTTTACTGAAGTGTGGCTTTCAGGTATCCACCACTGCTAGCAACAGATATATTTCCTCCTCTGCTCCGTACACTCACTGTGTCCTTTAACTTCAGGATAAAAACACATCTCTTGCTCATACTGAAACATTTTCAACTCGAACGGATGCATTTTCAGCTATGAAAAGTGTCGCGGCAGGTAATCGGTAACATGTAATCAGTTACACGGAGCTTCCCGGCCTGTGGGTTCATATTTCTGCTTGTAGGAAAGAGATACGACAGGCCGGTCTGAGGTCAGTACACAGCACTTCAAAGGGTCATGTGTTTTACAGCAGAGGGCTAAAAGGTCCAAACATTCATCCCGCTGTAATTGAATTGGCTTGATGTATGAAGCTGCTCCAGTTCAGCTGCACGCACTGGAACACAAGCACTGAAATATACAGTTTCACTAAACACACACAGACTCAGTCACACGTGTAATCAGACACACAAGCATGTCTAAACACACACATACAGAGGAACATATTGGTCCTCATCTGTGCCAGCGCTCCATTGACCCATATTACACTTTTGCCCAGCAGTCAAACGCCTCTCAGTCTCTCGCCTGACTCACTCTCAGGAGGTTCATCACTGCTACTATCTGCTGACTGAGGCCTAAAATCTGCCCTAAATATCTGGATCATGTTGTCCGCTTAGCAAAAGTTTTTTTTTTTTTTTTCAACATCGCTGTGTGAGCTTTGCTCCATTTCCCTCTCAGTCAATAAACACTCATAATCTGATGTTTGGATACAGAAAAGTGAGGATCTTTGCTTCCTGTTCAGTCACTGGTAATTCTAGATATTTATAACATTTACTTTCTAAAAAAAAAAAACTTTTAAAAAGATTTATTACATTGTTGGGCTTTGTGTTTGAAACTGTATTTTCAAGGTTTACTCAAGACTGTATATAAGAAGTGGATGTTGTCACCGTGACGACACCCGTTGGTTTGTGGACTGCTGTTTTTGAAGCCATTTTGTCGCCATCTTGGTTTTTTGCAACCAGAAGTAACACGAGAAATTTTTAACCGACCAAAAATATTCAAATTACCTTTCATGAACTGAAAACACACGTGAAAGGGTTAAAGTTTGAAGACAAAAACACGGACAACTCCCAGACCGGACAACGCCGTGGTAGCGACCTGTCAATCACAAGGTAGCCACGCCCTAAAGCATCCCCTGCTTTATGGTCTATTTGACTCTAAATGGGACCATAATTTACTAAATGAACATCATGCTGTATTGAAGAAGACTTGAAACTCTCTCATTTCAAATGGCGGATATCGAATAATAATCTTCAATGATTCTCAAATTTTGATTCAAATCATGATGCCAACTTTTGAGATAGAAGGGGTGAGAGGTCGGCTAGAGGCAAAGTCACTGCATGGGGATTGGTCGTGATGCTGTGGTCTGCTCAATGTAACCTTCAGCTGAGGGAGGGCACAGGGTCATACAGGATGGATGACATAAACATCTGGCCTTGTTTTTTCAGAACAAATCAATCCGGACTGTCTGGATGTTTTCAGAGACATTCAACGTCTTTGTTTTAGTTTAGACTGCGACTGTGTCTGGTGTTTCTCTGTGAGTGTAGCTGTTGGCAGGATGATATCTCCTCCATCATCTCCAGTCAGGAGGCCGGTCGCCACCGTGAATACATTTGCATGTTAATCTGTGCAGCTGTTCACTAATTGGAAGTCTCCTCTCACTGATTGGTTGTTTCATTGGTTTCATGATTATGGGGAAATGTATGTTAAAATCTTTCCATTTTGAAATGTGAAACCTGAGTTTATGTGATTGAAAATTGCACAAAAAAATAGATCTGATCAGTCTGAGATATGCACTGTATTCCAAGTGGGTTTTTATGTGATAAAATTGTTGTAAAATCACTTTTTGAGCAGCCATTTCCCTCAACCAAGGGTGTATAAATTGATCTTCGTGCCTTTTGTATGATGGATTTCTTTCTCACCTGTAGTGTCTTCAAAATGTATGGAAATTTACAATACATACGGCCGACTCTCCACTTTACTAGCACTTACATCCAACAAACTTTCCAGTTTCATTCCTATCTATATTCTGAGAGTTTCTACAAAGGGGTTTGTTCATATATCATTCATAGCCTGATTTATACAACATTTAATTCCTAAAAACATGTTGCACAAACTGTTTTTTTTATGGCTTTTAAGGATTTATGGAGTGATAAAAAGAGATATACATAATCTCCTCTGTAAACACATTTAACTCTAATATGTCAACAAAATAAAGCTTTATCCAATGTTCAGATTTCTGTTCTGGAAATGTATGAGAATTAGCACATATTTAATATGATAATGCCTCATTTGATTGGTGTCTCTCCCTTAAGAGAATACCAGAGGGAACAGAAACAGAGGATCAGTGAAGGGAAACGTTTCAAGGGTAAATAAATGTAATTTAATACTTTAAATAGGAGTGATTCGGCATGACTGCAGCTTCTAAACGCAGGTTTGGTATTGATCCCTTCATATTCCCTTTAATATATATTATAAACAACGTCAGTTCCGCGATTACACAGTATTAGAAATCAGGAAAGCTATGGGACGAAGCTCACATCATCCGTCCCCCATCTGCAGCAGCTCTAATCCCGAACCCGGCATGCTGATGTGATGTGTTGTTTTTTCTAAAACTCAAGTGTAGCTGTTCTCATCACAGATCAGGACGTTTTGATCCGCAGATGATTGTTGACTTTCAGATGCACTGCCAGAGGACTCACATTGAGCTGGAACTACTCTGTGGCTTACACCATATTTCCATAAATGATTCTCTTAATCCGTTTGACTCTTGACCTCCACCTAGATTCATCACCGCGGCAACCCTATTGGATCGAGTATCGAGGGAAAGTCATTACTGCAGTTTGTGGCTAATGCCTGGAAGGCCGGTCATATAGTAATGAGACAGCGTGTTGTGCTCCGTTCATGTATGTGCTCATACTATGATGTGTGTGTTTTTGTGTGTGCAGTTTGCATGACAAAGAAAAACCAAAAACCTCACAAAGCAAAACCGAATCTCAGCATACAGCCTGGCAGAAGAACATTTCCTCATAAAACTCTCTTGTTAAAAAGAGCAATAACACACTGGTTTCTATTCTGCACTTGAGCTTTTCCACATGTTGTTGACCAGGAGAGCACAACACTAGAATAACTCTATAAACCTAGAGTTTCACGGTGCCTCGTACATCGGATGACAGAACATTTTATTCTAAATACTGGTGTCTGATTGCTGTGTAGAACCCATTGTGGATGCTGCAGAGTATATTTATCATTAATTATGCATGCAAATGATTGACCCCGGTGAAGCCTTACGCAGCTGCAACCCTTTGGTTTTTTAACATTTTGTAAAATGTACATCTTTCAACAAAAATGGCTGATTTTTTTTTTATTCCTTCTTTTGCTTTTTCTTGATTAACGCTTTGAACTGTAGGCTGTTTTTGCTTGTTTTTTACTCCTTTCATTACAGTCAAGTAAGTCACTACATTATTAGAAATATGTTTTTAGACACATGATATATAGGTTCATATAGACTGTACTGTATACACTTTATTAGGTACAAGGTGTACCTAATAAAGTGGCTGGTGCTAGTACCGGGTGGTCTTCTGCTGCTGTAGCCCATCTGCTTCAAGGTTCGATGTGTTGTGCGTTCAGAGATGGTATTCTGCATACCTTGGTTGTAACGAGTGGTTATTTGAGTTACTGTTGCCTTTCTATCATCTTGAACCACTCTGCCCATTCTCCTCTGACCTCTGACATCAACGAGGCATTTCCGTCCACACGTCGTCCGCAAGTCGTCTTCACCACGTCTAGATGCCTAAATGCATTGAGTTGCTGCCATGTGATTGGCTGATTAGCTATTTGTGTTAACAAGCAATTGAACAGGTGTACCTAATAAAGTGGCTGGTGAGTGTAGGTTCGTATAGACTGTACTGTATATAAGAAGTGGACGTAGTCACCATGACATCATCCCAATGGTGTGTGGACTTACGTTTTGAAGCTTCAAGTTCGGCATTTTGGCCTGAGTCCTGTTTTTATATGATTTAGTTAGAATAGTGCAACTTGGAGGACTTGCAAAGTTATGGCTTGCATATTGCTGAGTGGTATTGGCTTGTGTTGTGAATGAACTGTGCATTATATTCTTTGTGTTTGTGTTTATGTGGCATCGTACCTGCAGAAGACTCCCATGCCCTCCAGCAGGTAACACTGGCCCCCGTTGAAGCAGTAGTTGGGCAGCATGTCGCAGGGCGAGCGGCAACTTCCATTCACCATCTGGTAGCCCACGCGACATCCGCCCATCCCGTCTGACCCGTCCACCGGTGAGGCCACTGGAGGAGCCGCCACAGGGACGTTTGGTACCGGAGCTCCCGCACCGGGAAGTGCCGCCCCAGGGACGAAGGAGCCGGACCCTGGGCCCCGGGGCTTGGAGCGAGCCGGAGACCCAGCGGAGAGCCGGAGGTCTTCGTCGCTCTCGTAGGCGTCGGTCGTGGTGCTGTAGGTGTACTCGTCAGCGGTGGGGGACACGCCATCCTCGTAGGGTGTGAGGTAGTCGTAGTTGTCCGGCATCGCCCAGGAGGTCGGGTCGCCTCCCTGCAGCTCATGGGCCAGTGATGAAGGAGAGGGCGGGGCTAGGTCAAGGCCGCGACCACGAGAGGAGGGGTCGAAGAAGTCCACGTGGAGGACATCGGGGTTAGAGGGGTTGGTGGGGGCCGAGGGCTGGGCGGTGGTGGTGAAGAGGCGATCCAGGTCAAACACGGCTGTGTCCTTGGCGTGGATCCAAGGCGGGTCGGTGTGCGGCAGACGCTCCTCTTCCTCCTCCTCCTCGCTGACGTCCATGACGTCCACTCCGCGTGGGTTGCTCGGCAGCAGGTGCTCCGTCTCAGCCGAGTCAGGGCTGAGCTGGGGCGGGGCTGCCACGCCCACCTCCTCCAATGCAGGAACCATCGTTTCACCGAACATGCCGCTGCTCTGCTCGTCCTCCTCACCGGCGCGGGGGATCCGGCCCGCCCTCTGGGTCACAGTGTCTGGACTGGCTGAGCTGCTCATCCCGGTTACCGCGACGACGACCTCATTGACCTTGACAGGCCCCTCCTCCTCGCTAAGCAGGGAGGTAACATTGGCCACATTGTCCGGCTCGGTGGAATTGGCCCCGACGTTTCCTACAGACACACACAAAAAAAGTTTCTTAGTACAAATATAACAAGTTTTCAAAGGGAAACCCTAGCTTTGTAATCAATCCCATACATTAAAATCTAAATCTTTCCCATTAAACCATGAAGGTGTTATCATTGTAAACCTTTCACCAAGCCTCACGGACTGATTATAAAGCCAGATTTGTTTCCTCTCAGTAGAGGAAACACAGAACTTCAGCAAATTTAATGAGGTGAAAATGGTTTCACTTAGACAAAACAGAGAAAAACAGAGCTCAGTTTGTATCGATCAGCTCAGGAAAAACTTTAAGCTCTTTAATGCTCTCCAGTAACTGGAGTGTTGTTGGGCTCATTAGGGAGAAAGCAATTGGTTTGATTTAAAGCACCAACATTGTTAAATACTGACTCTGAGAGCTTGTATCTATAAAATAGACAGAAAATACTCCTGAATATATAGAAAATATCTATGAAATTTAAAAAAAACACAAGTATTGTGCATTTGTTTTTGCAAATTTGCATTTGCTCTGTTCACGTTATATTTGTCGTGAATGCAGCTACTGTATGTCCTCAATTGGGCACCGACGATGAACAATTTATTATTCTTTGTCTCACTTATATTTGGCGGATAATCATGCTCTAAGTTTTGGAACTACATTTCCCATAATTTGGAGGTAACAACAGGAAGTACAATGTTGTCATGGAGTAAGCTTGAGCCTTATTATTAGCCAACATTTGTCTGCATTTTGGAAACTTGGTGCCATTAAACATATTTCGAATTAGCTATTAGCAGCTCCTTTTTGCAAAGTACCCGTGGATACACAGACAACTATCACTGGATTATTTCAGTACTGGAGAAAATTTTAAAACGTGATGATAGAACATCAAAGAAGAAATAGAGACAATTCTGGACCTGCTATTGTTCGGATTGTTATATATTACATATTTTGTTGATGGTTGCAAGAAAAAAAAATACTATTAATTGAATGAAGCCTAATCCTCCCATGATTGTTCAATGGATACAAAAAGTCAAACATGTTTACATGATGGAACTCGTGACTGCCCAGCTACAACTAAAAATGCCTATTTTTATAAGAAGATGGACCTCAGTTATTAACTATCTTAGTAGGGATCTCTATACTTTATGGTTTAGATGTAGGCCTACATTTTATTTACGTAGGTATATATGTATAATCTCAAGGTGATTTCATTCTGTAATGTCAATTGCCTGTCAATGTATGTATGATTTCTCTCTTCTTGTGGTTTTATTTTTTTTTCCCAATGGATATCGGAGATAATGATATCCTTGGAAAGTGTAAGTGACACTGAATCTAAAACATGTGCATGACACATCAAACTGCTCAGGAAACATGTACACAGCTTTAACTGTCGAAAAATGTCTCTCTGCGCAGCCAGCAGTAGAAAAAAATGCTGATCCCAGACAACGCACCATGACATCAGAAGATGCAGCAACCATTACTATGAAAAATTCAACAATCGAGGGGTTGAAAATAAACTTGGGGGTTGGGGACAGAGTGGTGAAAACAGCATCTTCTGTAAGGCTTGCTGTCAGTTCCCAGAAGAAAAGACATCTCATTTAATCTCAGTGGTACATATTGAACACAAATTTATCCCCCAAAAAGTTGACATTAAATCATATATGAGCAAATATTTTCTAAGAATAACTGTAAAATGCACTGGGCTGTTGGATCTTCAAATACAAACATACACATACAATCTCCAACTTGTTCAGTTCACTATTTCCAAAGACACACCAGTGGTCCATTGCCACACAATGACATCACAAACTGACGTCTTTCTGCATTATGTGACGGACAAATTGGGCTCAAGGAGTCTGGCATTGAACCCGATGAGTGAAACAAATTAAAACGAGACGTGATTGGCCGTATACTTATCCTCCGGTCGATTACTTCATCCGAGGGCGGATCGTTGACTCATGCAAAGAGCTGCTTTACGGTTGCTCCCCCTTTGGATTAAAGGAATAATACACTAATGTACTTGAATGGCGAGGAGCCGGGATTAGGGATTATGGGGTTTGAGAAGGAGGGATTTGGGAGATTTTGGGGGTGCCTTGCAGGGGGGGAAGTGATGATCATGAGGAGACGCAGACAAGACAGCGTCCCGATAATTGTAAGAAAGCTTTAAATATGTGAAGATGAAGAAGAGACTGTTCATCATGAAAACAGTATTTTCTGAAGGAGAGACAAGCCTGAGCTGAAATAAACTTTACAATAACTCTAGTGTTGTTTTTTATCTACAAATTAAACAAACAATTTGTTGAGTTTTTTTCTTTTTATCATCATCAAAAGTTTCTCTTAAAGGACTCAAACTGTATCTATCCTGCTAACAAGTCTGTGTACCCAAAGCCAGCTGCTATATACCATTATGCCACAGATATCTGGCCCGGTTCCAGACTTCTGAATGGCTGGATCTCCTACATTTTTTCAGCAATCAACAGGCCTGGTGTTGTTTTCAATAGCTGCACCCCAGTTGGCTGGACTGAAGGCGGTATAGGAGGCAGCAGGTATAACGTTAAAGCTCTATCTACTGATAATCGAGCAGTAGGTAGTAGTGGTAAACTGTAATTTCATTTTGTTATGGCAGAAACACTACAGTACCTTGTTCCATTTGGATTAAGCCACTGCAAGCCAAGAGAAATATGTGTTTGTTAGTCTGTGTTGTTTGTTGGAGGGGAAACCTCGCCCACTTGGCTCAAACTGTCACTGTCACTATTGGTTTTTGGGTTTTGGAGAGCACCTAGACAGAAAAATGGATATAAACATGGCGACGAGCTTGGATGAGATCAATACGGCTATAGAGGTTGTTATAAGTTCATTTACAGAAATAACAACTCTTAAATTGAAATATTTATTTGACCGACATGACAAACGTTTAGTTGCCCCTGGCAACCACTACTGCCGTTTTTCTGTGTGGACTGACACTGATGTTGAAGGGACGGATACGTCAGTCACCACTGACTGGTTAGAGCAAAATAAACGTCGTAAGACTAAATGACAATTCAGCCTGATTATCACACTAACAGAAATCCACAAAAGAAACTGCTGCATTGGGTTGTTTCATTGCCACCAACACAGTGAGTGTACTTTAAGCAGAAACAACTTCATGACTGCATTATCAACGTGATCTCATCCCTACTCGTCATAAATTTGCCGCTTGGGCAGCAGCCCCCGGCATAGTATATTGATGCAGAGGGTTCACGCGTGGTTAACATTGTAACACGTGGTTTACATTGTGAAACATGGCTGAGGTTAGGCTTGGTTAAGGTTATAAAAAACATCATGGTGTGGGTTAAAGTAAGTACTAGTATCTGTTACATAACTTAAGATACAGATGTAATGTTCTCAATCACTACTTTCAAGTCTTCTTCAATACAGCATGATGTTCATTTAGTAAATTATGGTCCCATTTAGAGTAAAATAGACCATAAAGCAGGGGATGCTTTAGGGCGTGGCTACTTTGGGATTGACAGGTCGCTACTGCGGTGTAATGTAATCAGCTTGTCATGTGACCTGTGGAGGATGTCATGGGGCAGGATCAATATAGTTCCGGGTCAGTAACGAGTCACACAATGGCCCTGTTTTCGTCTTGGAACTTTAACCCTTTGTGTGTTTTCAGTTCTTGAAAGTTAACTGTAAACTTTGTGGTCGCCTAAAAATGTCTTATTCAGTGTTTGGTTTGGTTGTACTTAGCTCCCACCCTCTCGTGTCACTTGTGGTTGCGACAGCCAAAACGCCGAACTCGAGGCTTCGAAACTGTAATGTAACACGAACGCTGGTCCCCTGACTGAAAGTCCTGTGCTTGTTTGACTCATCCACCTCCACGACCTCCTGCTATTAGCGGACTTCCTCGTTCTTTATACTACGTCAGTTGTTCTCAGCGTCTAATAATGACGCGGATGGGTTTACATTGGAGTTGTGTGTGAAGTGTGAGAAGTGTGAGAAGTGTGCGTTGGTATGAGACGCCGAGGGGCACTGACCAAGGTCGGTATTTGAGTGAAACCAGGTAAGGCCAGTGCATCGCCAACCAGAAAGTGGCTCCATATCAGGCCTCGGTTTACACTACTACTGCATATCCCAGGAGGCATTTAATAAAAAGGTGACTGCATTAATCAGCAGAGAAATCTTATCAACTCATCTTTAATAATAAAATGATAAATTAACACCATCATTTTATATTCAGTCAGTGGTCTCATCAATGTCATCTACGCTCATGAAAAGGGTTCACATTGAATTTATATATTTGGTTTCAGACAGCATGTCTTCTGGGTTGGGGGTCAACTCCCACCCTGATCACCCACGGTCAATAAATGAGTGTACTTGTGGTCGTATAAGGAGCTTTGGTAAACAGCCTCCACCAAATGGCATATGTGAGGATATCTGTGAGGATCTTTGCTGACGGAAGATAAGCTCTGATCCCGACCCTCTGAGATTTTAATCTGTCCATCTCTTAATGTCTCTGCAACTCTCAGTGAGGCTCCATTTACACAGGCAGTAGTTTAGCATTTATTATGACCTCCACCAAAGTTTTATGGCTTACATGACGTGATGTCTGATTTGAGAGCAAACAAGGTACACACCCTCAAATAGTAACGAGTCAGCAAGCTAATAACTTCATCACTTATTAAACTGCAGCAGAACAATCGGGAAACCAGTTAGTGAAGATGGCCCATAGATCCCATAACTGACCTTTAATCACTGATGTCAAATAAACTCAACTTTACTTGTATAGCCCAATATATACAGGGTCTTAATGGGCTTTCTCAACCAGCCCAATAAGACATACTATATACTCGATTCTGATTGGTTAATCACGTCGTTCTGCGGACTGTTATTTCTTTATAGCAGACCGTTGCTATGTATAACAGACCGTTGCTATGGGCGCAGTTCTGATATTGGACTCTGGCGGACCATTTTTGTGTCAAATTACTGATTTCTTCAGTAAGTAGCCATGTAATAAGCGGGATAATGTACAGCTAGTGGGTCATTGTTGTGAAATAAACCCCTTCAGGGCGATGAGAGACCCCTCCGCTCCGCGTCGGGTGCGGCATCGCCCTGTCGGGTTTCCTTTCTCAACAATGACCGGCTCGCTGTACGTTAGCCCTTACATAATTATGCTCTGATTTTTGCAGGGATCTGTAGCAAAGATGTTGGATGGTATTTTGACACACATTTCACCTTTAACGAAATATTGTGCCTCTTGCGATTTAAAAACTGCGGTAGATTTCAATAAAATTTCGATTAATTGTGCAGCCTTACCAGAAACTCAAGATTTAGCACCATAGAAGCATTATGGTCTGTGTAATACTCATACAGGAGATATTGGCTCAGCTTCTATTTTCCATTTTAAAGAAATTAATTCTGCGTTTCAGTGCGATAACTCATTGTATAAAACAAAGTACTTCTGCTGCGGTCTGCATGTTAATCCCTCAGCATCCAATTTTTTTTCTACCAGTGGCTGCTCCTCTTCCCAGTGAGGAGGATCATATAGTTGCATTGTGTCAGTGTGCCTGTAATATTTCCTGAATAAACACTAGATCAGTAGAGATTCCTTATGAATGCATGCATGTTATGGTTTCATGAAAACCTTCCTGTCATCGTAAGGCGTGAGGCTGTCACTTTAGCCACGAGGCGCTTGTCAGGTGGAAGAGTTTGGTTTTCTGTTGCAGCAACAACGAGCTGCGTCTTTGAAGCCGGGGTCGTTCTCGGGCTAATCCTTCCGGCAGTCCCACAATCCACTGCTGTTTAACACATCTACTGAGCAGCCTAAGGATGATGTGCCAAAACCACGCTCATACCCACACACACACACACACACACACACAGGCTTTACTATAACTACACATAAGCATTTTACACACTGAATGCTTGATGCTCGCCAGGAAATCAAGATTTCAGACCGTGAATGTCCGCCTCTCTCTTAAGCACGTCACATTCGCCTTCGTCTTGTGTTTTCACGATGACACACACACACACCTGACAGCAATACACTCATTAGGTGACAGTTTGTCCGGATGAGCGTGGCGTTTGGGTGAATCTCCTGAGGAAACCGGTCAGCCTTCAACACAACTACCTCCACCTCCTCCTGCTGCTGCAAACAAGCCTGATGAATACAAACTGCACAGACTGGAAAAGTGACAGTAATGGCTGCCGCACAACCAGAGCGAATGACAGGGGGTGATGAGGAGAGATGGTAACGAGGGAACAGGGAGAAGTGACACATTGTGACAGAGAGAAGAAAAGCCGAGAGAGAAAAACTGAGAGAGGATGTGACAAAGTGAGGGACGGAGAGAGACGGTGACAAAGAGTGACAGAGAGGAAGGGAGACGCTTTCATGATCCATGAAAGACTTTTGGACACTTACTCCCACTCTGCCAGTCTGTTTGGACCTGAGGGGGAACACTACAGAGATCTTCAATCCTCTGTGTACTGTCTCTACTATCAGTGGCCTCAAATCTCACGTTGCTTCAGCCGGGTTCTATTACAGTATGATGCTCCTGGTACAAGAGGCAACATTTGCTAAAGGCCAATGCATGACTGGTTTAATGCAAGCATCCAAAATTTGGCTTGCAGACGTCAACACAGGCTTCTTAAAATTTGGAAAACTGCAATCTGCAGGAGTCTGCATGTTCAGGACATGAATGCACAACATCTTTAACACCAAATCCTCAAGCTAAACTCCTGAGTGTACTATATGTTTACAGGCATATTTGCAGTAGTGGAAGAAGTATTCAGATCTTAGTAAAGTAAAGTAAATGTAAGTAGAAATCAGTACCAAAAAAAGTAAAAAGCACCAAAAGTGAAAGTACTCATTATGCACAATGACTGATTTCAGATTCATTTATAAAACAGGTAGCTCAAATCAAACAATCTGATTGGTTCATAGCTGTGATATATAATATATATATATAATACCCACTGCTATGATGTCTAATTCCTTTTTCAGTATCACTCTGCATCTGAGAAAAAACTTGTTAGACTAATGTGAGTAATGTCAGGTTACAGATAAAAAGTAATAAAGTTGGCTGCTACAAAATGGAAACATTTAAGGTTAAGGTCTGTGGAAGAGTTGTCTGAGCTGTGCACATCTCTAGAAAAACATCCAACTGCTAAACGACATACAACGCCACGTAAAGAGGAGGCTCCACAATGTTGCCCAGAGTGTGCAGAAATCCACTAACCACGGCCTCTGCAGCACCACGGTTCAGAAACTATCTGATGCAGGTGTTGTGACACCAGAGAGACGTAAGTGGATTAGCCTAGTAACAGACGTTGTCAAAGTCCTCCTACTGACGCTGGACAGTTTCTCAGTGGTTCCACAATAACTGGTAACATACAATAATATAAATTAATTTTGATTTTCTCATAGACTTCTATACAATCTGACTACTTTTTGAGGATTTGCACTTCCGCAGTGTTTAATATAAATATCTGCAAAACTAATGACATTCCCATCAGGCTCTGCTGTACTTTGTGTTTAGTGCTAATTATCAATGCTAACACATTAAACTAAGATGGTGAACTTACCTGCTAAACATCAGCGTGTTAGTGGGCGGATGTTAGCGTTCAGGGTAACACTTCATTTTACAGGTCCACAAATTTCATGGTAATTAGGTGATAATTAGCAAGTAACCTATCTGAAATTTCTTTGGAATTACTGCCAAATTACCCCAATATTTACCTCAAAATGTATCAAATATTACTTTATTATAAATATTATTTAATAATTATATGCTAAAATAGCATATAATGATTAAAATAGGACCCTTAGGTTTGAGAAGCGACTGTGCGCTGCTCTTCATCAAAAGGTGGAAAACCAAAACTAATAGAAGACACTTCTGATCAGACACAAATCTCACCATTGTGTGACTTATTGTCCACACAATGTAACCTGGTAGCTAATGTAATGATTCAGGGAGTTTTTTTAAGAAATTTCAAATATGTTATTTGATAATTATCTATTTACCAGCAGACATGGAAATAAAGACTATTAATTAACTTTATATTCTTTTCCTGGAGATAATAAATTACCAGCTATTGGGAAATAGCTTGAGGTCGAAATTTTGAGGTAAATATTGGGGTAATTTGGCAGTACTTCCAAAGAAATTTCAAATAGGTTACTTGCTAATTAGCACCTAATTATCATGGCATTTAAGGACCTGTAAAGTGAATTGTTACCGCATTCAGTAGTACAGCCTCACAGAGCTGCTAACCTGTCTGTACACTCATTAGTACACAACAGTGAATTCCCACCATCATTAACCAGGAGCAAATAAAAAGTCAGATCTGTAAAATACATATTATGAGCTAAAGAGGTCCTCAGTCTCTCACTGCCCTGACATGTCTTGTAAAACAAACTTTACACGGGTAGGTACACACATTCACACTCATCAGAACTCAGGTGGTCTGCTGGAGGAGACCACAGTGGTGTCAGTGTGCCAAAATCCTCACTGTGCATCTCTGGATGGAGCTCCAATTAAGTGGGGTTGTCTCCCTTTCACTGCCTCGTTAGCCTAATTGGATTAACGAGAAGGAACATTGTGACAGACAGCTGGTTTAGGAGCAGCGTGGCGGCTCTGTGGCAGCTCGAGAAAGTAACTTCTGCATCATTCCGGTACACAGCAGATCGATCTGATGCTCTATAGTTTATGGTAGAAAATATACAACCCATACAGAAGAGTCTTTACCCTATTTGAGCCACAGACCTGGCAGACTAGACACCAGCTGGCGGGTCGGGGTCGGGTTGAGTCAGGATAGGTCGGTTCAGGGTTTCAGTCTCAGTCTGGGTCCAGGACAGACTGAGGACAGACTGAGGCTCAAATGAGACAATACTAAAGGAATAAAAGAGTCTTTGTTTGTTTCCCTCCCACTCAACATGAGATAATCAAACAGTCTTACATAAGGAGATTCCTCAAACTGCATGTCTGTGTGTTTGTTTATATTTGCGTGTGTGTGTGTGTGTGTGTGTGTGTGTGTTGTCTCCCTGCCAGTATAACCCACTGGTAATTGGGGTGGCTTCCAGCTCTGGTGAAGGGTGTGGATGGTCATAATGAGAAGAGTTTGGCTTGTCTTCTTGTGTGGGGGTGTGTGTCAGTGTTACGTGTCGTGTTGTGTTTTTGTGCCCTCTCCTCTGTCTCCTCAGGTGCCTCCCTGATTGTTCGCTGCCTCTGTGGAGCAGTAGTTTTAAGTTGGTGTTTGTACACTTTTCATTTTTTGATTAAAATGTATTGTTACTCCCTCCACCCCCTGGACCTTAGACGGGGGGGGGGAGGGGGAACATAACAGTCAGACTGATTGTTTGGGGGTGAAGACGCCTCAAGGCCAAGTGTTGTTAGCCTGCGCTGGCGAGCCGCCGACCCTCAGGCCTCGCCTTTTGTTCAACCCGGATCAGCTTGGAAAGGGGAAGCCACTGAAGCGACCCACAGACCCGGGGTACCCTGATTGGCTGTGACAGACTGTAAAGAGGAACCTGATTGGTCGTGACAGTTAGGGCCCGCCAGCCAATTTGCTGACCCAGACTGGAGGGAGATGGGGAGAGGTTGGACACTGAATGGCAAACAAACAAAAGCTTCCCGTAGAAACAATATGGAGGTTCTGTCTTGTACGATGCGGCGGTGAAATCTCCATAAATGTGTTTTAATCTCACTCATTACACTACTAGTAAAATCCCATTTCAATATGGCGTCATATCTCACATGCTCTACTAAGTATTCAAATATGCTCTTTCCACTATTTAAACAACCTGTTCTCACCCCCAACTCTTAAAATACCGACGTTTGTTTGGTCAGTGCCCGTCGGCATCTGATACCAACGCATCGAGCATCTGTATGAGATGCATCAGGATTTAAACTAACTCCAATGTAAACCTAACCGCGTCATTATTAGATGCTCAGTGGAACTAATGTAGAGTGAGAAAGTCCAAATAGGGTGGGTGGAAGGGGAAGATGGAAGATCAAATAAACACAGGACTTCCAACCAGGAGGCCGCTGTTTGTGTCCCGTGTGAAACTAAAAGTAATGTTGACTTATTTTGTCAAGTCAGTCTTTACTGACTCATCGGTATCATCAGTCCTGTGAGTCACATATCATCAGTGACCTGAGTCGCTAGTCAGTGAAGTTAATGTCAACCACAACTGTTTCCTAACCCTAACTACTGGTTGTGTTGCCTCAACCTAACTTCCTGTGAAGGAAGTGAACGGAAGTGTGTTTTGAGAGGACGCTATGCATGTAACGAGCGTATATTGACAAGCCATCCCTGGTCCGTCCAAAAGTATGTCTCCTATGCCGAGGGGCACTGACCAAGTGGCGGTATTTGACGAGTTGAGAGTGAGAATGTTTTGATTTCTAGCAGGTTTTCCTGTGTTTAAAAAACCTGCATATACACACTACTTTTGGTGGGAAAAGGGTATAAGATGGGCTTTTCACCCTGCCTTTTTTGCCTTTAAATACGGCAAGATGACACAGTGTACGAACTAGATACTTTCAAGCATTCCCCGTCCTTTAGTTAGCAGCAGCTGACTTTAATAATGTCACTTTCATTATTGATAAAATCTCATTTAAAAAATGCTGTTTTATTTCTTTCTGGGTGAGATGCTTTTTCACTATAATCTATTTTTTAATAGGTATTAGTAATAGTTTTCTTATTTGTGCAAATTAATAAACCAAATCAGTTGGCTGTTTGAGGCAACTAATCAGTGACTGAACACTCCAGTTGTTAAACTGCAAATAAAGAATCGTCAATATTCACTTAAATATTTGCAAATGAACACATTCATATAATGTGATAGGAACATTTGATCAGTGTTGGTTTAGGTTTCTCTGCTTATTAAACTGAACAACTGACTTGAGTGTGACAGTTTCCTGTATTTCTTGCAGCGTGTGGACATTAAAACACACAGGAGGGATGATTTAATTAACATTTATGAAAATGGCCGTTCTGTGCGGACCGGCGAAGCCGAGTGAACGGAGATGAAGCAGAGCGAGAGAGAGCCTCTTCAAGTCATTCTCATTGATTTTAGCTTCAAATACCTGAACCTCAAGAGAACCACACACACACACACACACAGACGCTCTCTTCTCGTTCCCACACTCACTCACTAATGAATAAGACATGAGGCTTTTTTATCTTTACTCAACGCTGCTCATTAACATCGATATAAAGAGGAAATGCACAGATCTTCATTCAGCTCTAATTGAAAACCTCTCCATCGATTTTACACCAGCCGCTCTCACTCCTCCTAAATCTCTCCTTCTTTCATTCATCTTTTCTTTCTTTCTTGTTCTCCCTGTCTTGTCATCTCATCTTACCTCCTCTCCATCTCCCCCTTCTTATCTCATAAATTTTGTTCATTTTATATCTTTCTCTCCTCATCAAATCAATCCTTTCAATCCTTCCTCATCTTTTCTTTTTTCTCCGAGCATTTTCTGTCTCTGTTTCTCCCCTCCTCTCTCTCTGTTGTCTCCTTCCATCACATAAATCCTTTCATTTCTGACTCCACAGGTGGTGGGATGGAGGAAGGATGTGTTGCCATGGAAACGCTCTCGGCCTCAGCCTCGCTAGAGCCGATGCGGCGCTGCGAAACCCGACAAGATCTGCATCCGCGCACACTCGTGCACACACACACACGCACACACCTAATAATAATGTGGTTATCTTTGAAGAACTGTGCTTTTATGAGGTTGAAAAATGGGATACTGTGCAATTCCTGTGGACACGTGTGTATGCATGCACGTGTATGAGGCCACATTTCCACACTGATCAGCTTTGTGTGTGTGTGTGTGTGTGTGTGTGTGTGTGTATGTTAAGTGCATGCATACTCTATGTGTGCATCCATGCATCTACACAGCCTGTTTTTTCCCTCCCCTGTGACCTGATTTTGAACGGTCAGTCAATTAAAATTGAAGTGCATAAGCATGTATGTATGGCTGTGAAAACACACCCACACACACACACACTCTCTCTCTCTCTTCCCATCTCCCCTTTTACACTACAACTGATGTTTAAGTAGTTAGTCTGACACGTACAGTAGGCTACACATCGCGCTCATTATTTCCGTTTCTATTTTAAAATGATTGGCGTTTAGTTTGAACATGAACGGGTAACAATTGGATAGAAAAAAAATACTTGAATGCGAGATAAATTGTTTTTTGAAAATACTATCCCCAACCCAACCGTTCAAGGGGACTCATGCATAATAATCGGCCGTGTTAATCTCAAGAGGACTTTACTATAACATAAACGGTGGAGGTCAGCATCTTCTTGCAGCAAACAGCTGACAGCTTTTGGATGTGTGGGGACATGAAATCTGGGTGAAAATTGTTTAAATATAAATATGCTCCTTTTAAAAAAATCTTTCAGTGAAAATTGGTAAAAATGTAAAATTGTAAAAATGACTATAAACAATATACCTCATATACACAAGACTTTCTCCAAATTAAATGAAAGATACATTGGCTGTGGTTACACTTTTGTCATCCGATCATGCCAGGATGGTTAAGTCTGTACGCTTCGAGATCGGATCTTGCTCGCATGTGGATCAGCCAGACCACATGCCGAGGTGGCCTGGCTCGCATTGAGTTCGATTCCCAGTGAGGTGTGGACAGCATGTGGGCGCGATCCGCACAATATATCAGGCGTAGGTCTCTCGCATCATCTCCCCCACCCTCCCCACATGGGAGTTCCTCTGGAGCACAGCTGTGACCCGCTGTCTGACTCGTGTTCAGTTGCTGCTGATGAACACCCAACATTTCCTGATTTTACTGGCTCAAAAATGGAGAAAGAGTAAGCAGCAAAAATAACGGGGGAATTGTATTATGAAGAATTTATAGGAAATTAAATGTGTTTATCCAACGTTTTACAGCCGCTCCTTTGACCACAAAATATTTCTGATCACTATCCGATCAGGCAGGTCGCATTGAGGTGTCAAGTGCGTACACACACGTGTGGACACAATCTGGCGGTTACTATATGTCAAAAAACAAATGACAAAATGTCCATCACAATTTCCAAAAGCTCAAGTTGACATTCTCAAATGACTCGTTCCTACGACCAACAGTCAAAACCCAAAGACATTGAGTTTACTATCATAGAAGATTAAAAGTAAACCACAAAATATTCACATCTGAGAAGCTTTTCTCTCGATCGACCAATCAATCGACAAATCGTTATCGCTCTGTCTTTTTTGTCAATTTCGCTCTATTGTGTAAATCTGAACATAATCTGTGAAGCCAACGCATCCCACAAGAGAAAACATCAAACACGCAAACCAAATAAATCCTCTTCTCTAATTTCTTTCTGCTGAACCTGGTTTGGTGCCATGAGAGGTGTATGTGTGTGTGTATGTGTGTGTGCGCATAAGCATGTGATGGGCGGACTGAATGCTAATATGACAGTCTGCAGCAGAAGAAGAGGGCTGGGGAGGAACGTGGAACGTGCAACGCCAGCCGGAGAGGAGAGGGGAGCTCGTGCACGATTATGAACTCAATGACTCGCTTTACCAAGGACACACTGATTCAGAGACAAGTCTAAAGCAGCCGTACTGTAGCACACACACACAGAGAGAGACAGGTGCAAGCCTACGCACAAACAGAAAGATATGCTTTTATTGCATCTTCCATCTTTTTCTCACCATGTATCTCTCACACAAACACGCCGCCTACATGAACACGCACACAAACATGTAAATTACTGTTCAAGGGCACCCAGAGTTTGAGAACAACGCCAACTCAGCACTGCTAAAAAAAAAAAAAACACACACACACTACTGTACGCTAATTGTTTCGTCTTTGAGCAGGAAGGACAGAAGGAGCCCGTCGCTGTCAGGCTGTTCATGAAACTTTAGCGATGACCTTCTCCACCTGCGGCAAAAACTTCTGGACGACCACCGCCGAGGACGGCGACAATGACACTCTCAACAACTGTCACACCTGCGAGTCAGAGCGGCGGTGAAAAACACCTGGACGCTGACAAGGACGATGAGAAACACCGGCACGAAGGGACACTTACTTCTTGAATTACAATGTGCTTAAGTGAGCTTTAGAAGGCTGCTACTGACCTTTGTTTTGTCTTGTAAGATATATAGATGATTTTTATAAAAAAAAGGCCCAGACACAACAAGTCGACATCACAGAACTAGCGGCGACGGAGGCCGAGTGTTGCGTTGGCTCAGGTCGCCTTTGTCTTGGCCAAAAAAGTTGCACTCGAACACACCGCAAAGACTACAGCCGACGGACAACTATGTACTGGAATGATCAGATGAGATGAAGATGAAGAATGAGAAGGTCCTTCTGTGTGTGCCCTCTTGCCTTTACTCGTTGTCTTGCTTTTCCCCACTTCCATTTCTCTTCTCGTGCACCGATTCATTTAAGCTGAGCAGCCAATCAGAGTGATTTCTCTCACCGACGGGCTCCGCCGCCGATTCAACATGCTGAATCGGCCAAAAAGCCTCCGACACGGGCAGACTAATGCCAACGGAGTGGGAGACACTGCATACACTAGGATGACAGATGCTGTAAGGTGTGCATGTTTTGACTGAATCTTATATTTGTACGTTAACAGGGTCAGATGAGTGACACCAGGTGCGTTTCAATCCATCTTTTTTTGTGCACATTTTCACTTTGCGCATAAAAAAACCTGAGAGAAAACGCAGAAAATGCAAAAAAATCCTGAATTATTCAATGGAAACAGATTTAGCATCTAAGCGATGACGTATATGAAGCATGTGACTTCAACGTCCACTGAAGCTTCCGCTCTGCTGAAGAGACGAAGAACAGTCTCCGCATCGCTCCACACAGATCTGATGTAACCTTCTTTTTCCTCCTTTTCACCGTTTGAGGTTCGACTGGCGCTCTTTTAATTACATCATCGCGTTGCACCCTCTTCTTCTGCAATGGTATAATAGTTTTCCAACTGCTTATCTCGATGAACCAACTCCTAATAATCACATAATGGAAGTGAATAAAAACAAGCATTCATTGACATTTTCTTTTGCTGACTTTCTCAAAATTGTCTCAGTTATGTGTTAGCACATGTGAACATCATATTGTATTTTTAGAGACCTAAATATGCCCTACTGCCAGTACTACTGGACTGCTCTGATAAAAAACAGGGACGCTGTGGCTGTTAACACCATATCCTGGTTTTCGATCATTGTCTGCGGATTGCCTGAGTGTGTCCTCAACTTGAGTTACATCGTAGTCGAGTAGTAGAGAATAAATAAAGTAATTTGTAGCAGATGTTTTAAACCACAAAGAGAGAAGAGGACGATTTGGCACACGGCCTTAATATGTTGTTGTTGTTTGTTGGACCACAATGGAAACATGTCACAAGGCTCCATCATGGTTTAATCCTCAATGACTGTAACTACTGCCGTGCAGAGTTTTTAAATCATCAAATAAAATCAATCAATAAATTGATCAAGGAGATCATTATTACTGATCACACAAAGCTTCCTATGCAATCAGTGTGTTAGTCAGCCACACTATATTGGACCATAATGGGGCACTAAAATCTCCCACTGAAACGCAGGATAATTAGATTTTTTTAGGGTTAACAGCTGTTTGAAGGAGGAAGAAATTGACTAACTGGTAGAGAAGCTCTAAGATACATGAAAACGTTTCAACTAAGAGGTAGCGTTAATGACTAAAGAGACGGAAAATCACATCTGATTGTAGGTTTTCTGTCGGTGTTGTCTGAGAGGATCCTCAGGGGGAGACCACTCTGACTGGCTGCAGTGCTTTTATGTGATAATGATGCACACTAAGTAAAACCTCTGAGCTCTGTTAACAAATCCTGCTCATTTCTGTCATCACATATTCCAGATTATGAAAAATAAACTATAACTTTGTTATATGAGGACATTTGCACCTCAGAGGAGGCTAAACACACATTCACACATGTATACAGTATAGTAAAGGCTACATCCACATACGTTTTGGTTTAAAAACGCAGAACTTTTGCTACGTTTATGCCTAGCGTCCACTCTACTCCGGCATATTTGAGCCCCTAAAACCGAGACGTTTGAAAAAGCGGCTGACTCCGTTTTAGTTTTAAAACTCCGGGGTTGCTTTTTCTCTTGATTGGGTCTTATCAGTCATGACGTGTCCTTCCCTGAAACAAACAACATCAGCCTCGACCACCAGTGGTTAATTTCAACATGGATAACGAGTTACAAGCGTTGCTGACCTTCTTGTCTCTGCTATCAGCTGTTCTGCAATTAATTTATGCATTTTATAATGCTACGACTGCCGACATGCGCAGGAGGGAAGATATTATTCGAGCGCTTTGCAATTCCAATTCCTGTGTCCAACGTTGCTTCCCGTTTGCATGCACAGTGTACGAGGATGGTCATGTGATATGCATTTTCAGGCGTGGTAGTATGGACGGAGGTTGTTTCTCAAACGGCCCTAAAACTCTTGTCTGGACGGAGATTGTTTTTGTTTTAAAACAGAGTAGAAGCCAGCAGCTGGTTGGGTCAAGCCTGTGGCCACATAAGTATTCTAAAGTTGGCCTGCAGGCAGATCCAGGTGGGGGGATGTAACAAATGAGATTAGGATCACGTAGTTCTCCAACAAACAGATTTATCTGGGATGAGGGACATAATAGCCACTAGAGATCCCAATTTAGTGCTGCGGGAAAACTTCCTTGTTAAAACACATTCTACCACGATGATTAGGGCAAGCCAAGATGATTTTCATTATCAATTTATTTTTAATCAGTAGTTTAAAAATTGTTTGTTTTGTCTGACTAATGGCCAAAAAAAACAGATGTACTCAATTTTTAATGACGTGAAACACAGAGAAAAGTCCTCACAGTTGAAAAGAAGCTACGTGATTAATTACTTAAATTAGCTGATTATGGAAACTTTAATTAGTTTTCTGTAAATTAGACGAATTGATTAATCTAATAATCATTACAGTATTCAATTGGATTATCCTGTTTAAAAATAAAGGCAAAACTTCTTGGTTAAGGTTTGGTTAAAGATCATGGTGGTTACAGTTAATGAAAAAGCGAAAATGAACTGCAGGTCTGTGGCTGAATGCAAACTTTTGGCATGAAAGTCAGACGTGCTACACACCCCTCCACCACCCCGACCTCCATACTTTACACTACTTCCTGGTACTGAACGTATATTACGAGGTGCAGAATCGTCCAATATGAACCTTAAAAAAATGTAATTAAACACTGACTCAACACTAATAAAACGGACATCCAATCTTTCCTTTTGCTCCCTTCAGCTGTTTATTAATAATAATAATAATAATAATAATAATAATTATAACTAGATCACGCTTTATCACATCGAATGGGTACTCGGTATCGGCCGATACCGCAAGTTCAGGTATCAGAATCGGTATTGGAAAGGAAAAAATAGAATTGGAACATCTCTACTAAAATGCATCCTCATGAATGGCAGAATGTCCTCGTAATGTCGTGCTATTTATACGCCTTCCCGTGACATCAGGTTGAAAATGCACAAACTATAATGCTGCGTTTCACGTGACATCACTTTCTCTGCTTTCTGTTGAACATTTCAAGAAAGAAATTTAAGAAATCACGAGTATACCGACGTTGACAGATTTTCTCTGAACATGCTTACATCTTTTCTACTTTCATTAAAATCAGAGTCACAACGCTGATGTTTGCACTGCCAACAGTGAAATGTGCACATTACATCTGCTGAAAATCACAAACACAGTATGCCGCGCATGAAATCATATTGCAGAAATAATGAATACACCAGTATAAATAATGATATCATCTACAAATTAGAGCTGGTAATGATGGACTACACCCATTGCCAGTGGGTTTGGACACGCACACACGCACACACACACACACACACACACACACACACGCATGGTCAGCAGGCGTAGAGCCACCAGACTTGGCAAGACATTTCAGCGTGTGCAAAAATCCAACCAACATTTTGAGCCCTAATGAAATTCAAGGCGTGAACACATTATGGCGGCGACATGAACACACTCCTCTGCCAGCCGGTGTCAGTGGATGGTGGGTGGTTTCCGTGGCGACAGAGAAGATGCAAAGGAGAGACTGCAAAGCCATTGTTCACCAATAACCAGAGCTGTAGACGGCATAAATCTTCATGACTTCTTTTTTTTTCTTTCTTTTTCCTCCCGCATGCTGCTATATAAAAAAAGGCTGGATTGGGTTAGTGGAGTCATGGAGGGGGGAATTTGGCTTGAAGATTAACCCACTGCACATCAAAGATAATCTGCCAGCAAGCAGATATGTGTCAGCAGGCCAGAGGAGAGTAGGAGGAGGAGGAGGAGGAAGAGGAGGAGGAAGGGAGGAGAAGGGCATAGAAGAGGCTATGAGTTTCAGTGCAGACACCATTAGTCCGTCCATCACCTATCTACCAGCTTAACCATGCATGGGGGGGAGGGGAGGACGGGAGGGACGGCAGCATATCATCTGTATTAAACACACAGAAGGAGGAGGGTTGCAAATGGCCACCGGAGAAAAAGGCGACGGGAAATGACTGACGGTATTCTGGTCGGCTATTGTCAGTTCGGGGCGGTTGGCCTTGGTCGTCTGAGCATCATTCACAGATGTGGGGCAAGCTGCCGCCTCCACACTTCACCGGTGAAGCGAGAAAATGTGTGTGTGTGTGTGTGAAGTGGATGGAGGAGGAGGAGGAGGAGGAGGGTTAGCCCAAGGTTGTTTTAAGGCGTCTGCACCAGATCTGCCAACCTCTTTTTGTTAAATATCCACCTGAGTTCAAGTTGACACAAACTCCCTGCTGCAGCATTGATGAGAAGTGACACAAATATTCCTGAAGGAGAGTTATGAAGCACTTATTAGTGCTCAAAGGTGAGGAGTAGGGCTGTCAATCGATACAATATTTAATCGCGATTAATTATTTAATCACAGTTAATCGTAATTAATCGGACATTTTTTTATCTGTTCAAAATGTACCTTAAAAGGATTTGTATTCAATACCCTTTCAACATGGGAGTGGGCAAATATGCTTGCCTTATGCAAATGTATGTATACATGTATTAGGTGAAATCAATTAACAACGCAAAACAATGACAAATATTGTCCAGAAACCCTCACAGGTACTGCATTTAGAAAAAAAACATGGCATACCCAAGCCCAACAGGCAATAACAGCTGCAGGGACCCCTTTGAAAACAGCCATGCCAGTTTTTCCCCTCAAAATTTAGCCATAAGTTTGGAGCATTATTTACCGTCCTTCGCAACAAGCTAGTATAACATGGTTGGTACCAATGGTTTCCTTATGTTTTCTAGTTTCATATGATACTCTAGCTTTAAAACTAAGCCCGCTACAACCTAAAAATCACAAGTTGCCCTAATGTGTTAACAAATTTGCGTTAAACTTTGACAGCCTTGATTAAGATATGATATTTAATGGTTTTAATATCCTGTATTGATCTACCAAATACTGCAAAACCGCTATAGCCGCGTGGCTCTATGGATGGCAATGTCTGTCGGTTGGTCCACCAGTTTGGTCTAGAGAGGCGGGGTACATGCTGGACAGGTCGGCAGTCAATCACAGGGGTGACACATGAGTCTCTTTCACACATGCAGTCCATCCCTGAAATGTTCAGGAACATTTCCTGCATGGGGTCATGTGTGAAAGGGAGCAGGGATCGATATTCAGGGAAATCTGTACCGCCAATTTCCCACCTCAAGACCTCATAACAGTTCAGGGAAAATGCCGGTGCAGCTGAGTTGTGCATGAAAGCGGTAACATTGCAGGGACGAGCACGTAAAGGGCTACGTCCGTCTAACGAAAGATGCCTTTGAATCACAAGACTCCGCTGATGACATACTTAAATCAGCCACTTGTTTTGTATTTACGCCGATGCTTTCGCAGGTGATTTGACTTGTCTCGCAAACTTGTTGAATATTAAATACATTACAGGAACATTGGCACCCGACAAAAACAGCACCTGAAAATAATAAGAGATGTCTTCTTCTTCTTCTGTTGAGTTTTATGGCGGTTGGCATCCATACATTTTGCATTACCACTGGACTGTCCCTTGCCCCATCTATTCCAGCATCGCCATGATGTGTGTGACTAGAGAAAATTACAAGCCACCATTTAACTTAACCTGCATGTTTTTGGACTGAAGCCAGGGTACCTGGAGGAAACCCACACAGCCTGTTGGCAGGTTCAAACCCAAAGCCTTCTTGCTGTTAGGCGACAGCACTAACAACTACACCACCCCAACTAACAAGATATAGTCTACATGTTAATAAGTCACATTTAAAGGTAGTAGGAGGTGGATTTTTTTTTTTTTTTTTTTTTGATGGAATTGGTGTCGGTTGTTCTCGTTCTCTGATCGCTGCTGGTTTGGTTCTGTTTCTGCATGTTCTTTGCATGTTTTTTCACTCCATGCTAGCCGTTGCCCCCGCTTCCATTCTTTGTGCTAAACTAAGCTAACCGCCTATTGCTATAGCTTCATATTTAACCTACAAACATGAGTGTTGGATGTCAAACTTTTGCTTTAAGGGAAATAATCTACACAGTGTTATTATATGCATCATATGCATTACACAGCCTGGACAAGCCTTTAAAAGGGACTGTATGTAAGTTTTTACACCTATAAACGTTTTTTAATTGTTTTTTATTGCCAATGTGTGGATCAGGTTGTAACCTAACCTATGAAATGAGACCTTCCGCAACTTTTTGGGTTTCAATCTTAATGTGAAGAATGTGGGCCGTTTTTTTCTGGGAAAATCCAACAGATGTGACGCCATGCGTGCTCACGAGTGCTTTTATTTTCAGCTCCGCTTCAGGGCCAACAGCCTGCAACCATAGCTAACGTTCTGTTAGAAATGGAGTCTGCTAACTACGACAAACAACCAGCCCCCACCACAACTCAGACTCCAACACAAACTCCACAACAGCACAAAAAAATATCTGGTGAAGCCCGTCTTGAGAAACAGGAATGTGACCAATGTCGGGCAACATCGGCCGGGCCTTCGGTTCATGGAGGGACCTTTGTTTGGTTTTGGGTATCAAAATGGACCCCGAGCTGGCGAAATTCTTATTGGACAGGTAAGCTAACATTCCTGCCGAGCATGTGAAATATACAGAATAGTGATATTGTGGTTTTAGCTGTCAATCACATTCAGTCTTGTGTGTGTCGCCTCACTGTTTTACCCAGTGCTTGCTTGCGTCTACGTAATGCAACCACAAGCGTGCACGCGAGCAACAGGACACCGACTGTTGTTGGCTCAACAGCCAGGTGTCACTGTTAACAAGCAATTTCTGATTCTTACATAGAGTCCTTTACAAATCGGTTAGATGCTCTCATATGTTACATAAGGCATTAAAGGCATTAGGGGTGTAACTTGGGAACAAATGCACTTGCCCCTTTAGAAAGAAAAGAAGAAACCCTCATGTATTCAATTTGAAGGGAAAACTGAAGCAAAGGCTGATGACTGAAAGGAGACAAATTGGTCTGTGTGCTATAAATCATTACATATTTGGCTGATGTGTGCAGCTGACAGGGAGCACAGACAGATTTTTGTGCTCCAAATAAAACACACATCTTTTTTTGGAGGGGGGACTTCACCTTGAAATCACTCTCCATGAATTTCAGCCAGTGCGATGAAAAGAATCCGCCAGATTATATTGGATTATAACGCCAGACTGATTTCGTCTCGTGCACGCTCCTGCATTATTAATCTGACGGTAAAACGTAGCCCGTCGCGCGCAATGAATCTCAGACAAAGAGACAGAAAGAGAGCCTCCGTGTCTTTTTTTTTAATGTTTACTCTGGTGTGTTTTTTCTCTCTCTCTCTCTCTGTGTATCAGAATGTCCGTCCAGATCCCTTCATGAATTATTCATAAAGTCCCCCGGCCCTAATCCTCGCCTTTGTGTTGCTGTAGTGCCAGTGCGCCTCCAGGGATCTGGTTTACTGCATCGGCTGGACGCTGTCACTGTCACACATCTCTGTGATTTCTCCAATAATGCGCCTGCAATACTACGAGTGTTGATTTTAGTGACCTGATTTTTGCTGCTTCTAAAATGCCACTGGTGCTCCTTTAATGTATGGAGTGAGTTAAATGATATTATTTAACCCCCAATGTCTGCAATACTCAGCATTGCGCTCGACCTTATTGCATGTTCATATCTTAACATATCGCTGTATTACTTCAATATTTGCAATCAATGTCCTAATATTCTGTCTTGCAGTGTGGCAATGGTGTCCAATGAGTATACGTTGACCTCATTGTTGCCTCCTTGTGTCTCCATAGTATTCATATTGTCTACTTGTGTCTTTAGTGTGACCTAATTTCGGTTTTGTCTCCTGTGACATCTCTCAAATACTCCTGCAGGGACATAGTGTTCAATAACGACTCGATCATGACATGTGTGTCCCCTGTAGGCATCTATACAAGACTCCTATGAAATTTGATATTCCTACTGTATGATATTAAGTGATATTTGCTCTACTATTCATAAAAAATGTGTTTTTTTTCAGGACAGATTCTCCTAAATCCAATTTATTATTCCAGTCTATTGCGCAGATTGGGAAATGTCAAAACCAATATAATGTGTGGAATGATGTCACCAAAATTGCACTAACCATGAGTCCATCAATACCAGTTGAGTGCCTCCATAACCTACAATCCAAGCCTCACTGACCTCCTTTTCTGGCTGCCCCTGTGGGAGTGTGTTTAAAGGTACCCTGAATCCACACAGACAGACAGACATGCTGCTGCTGCAGAAATTAAAAAGAAATTAAGCAAATAAAAGTGGGCGTTTTTTTTTTGTTGTTGTTTTTTTGCATGATTATTAAAGTGCACAGTGAAAAAGGACAGTTTCTGACCTCCTTTCTGGCTGCCCCTGTGGGAGTGCGTTTAAAGGTACCCTGAATCCACACAGACAGACATGCTGCTGCAGCAAAAATTTAAATTAAGCAAAATCAAAGTGGGCGTTTTTTGTTTTTTGTTTTTTGCATGATTATTAAAGTGCACAGTGAAAAAAGGACAGTTTTCTTTCTTACCGTGGACAGACAGTGGCATCAAGTGCAGAGCCATTACGCACGACAGCAGCACTAGTCTCCAGCATCCTGTGCAGAAGAAGCTCGCCTCCTTCCTCTGCATCCTCACCGTGTAATGAGAGAATAAGATGAGGGGAAAATAGAGATATTAAGAGTTCAAAAAAAATGTTGCCAAAAAAAGTAATCCTGGTGGTGTTGGTGTTGATTTGCAGTCTAGACTCCAGCCTCCCTGCGCTTCTCCTCCATAGCCGCTTGGTCTCTCAGCTGTCTCTCCTCGGATCCTCGCTGCTGTTTCACACGCTGCTCGGCTCAGTTTAAAACACACTGAGGTTTGGTTGGTTTACGGCTCCATTGCCACAGAAACGGCGGTCTGGAGACGGCGAAGCGAGACGAGGGTGGGGTGGTGGTGGAGGAGGAGGTGTTGTGGAGGCGCAGACGCACGCCGTGGTTTGGCTCGGTTTGGTTTTGGTTTGGGCTCGGAACAGATCGGTGCTTTTGGGAAACAAACGCACGGCGGAGTGCAGCGCGCTCGGCAGCTTCTCATCATCAGAGGAGGAGAAAAGGAGGGTTGTTGATGCCCCCCACACCCCTCCTCCTCCTCTTCATCCCTCCTCCCCCCCTTTCCTAAGACGCTTCCCTCCTCCTCCTCCTCCCCTCTCCATCTCCATCCTTCCTTTTCCCAAAACTTTTTCCCATTTTTTGTCATTTTTTCTTTCCTCTTCCAGTAGACTTTTTGTCCTCTTCTCTCTTTTCCAGGCATTTATCTTTCACTTTCTTCATCTTCCATGATTCTTAACCTCCTTGTCCTCTTTTCAAAAGATGTTTCATTTCCTTACCCTCCTCTCAAATTCCCATATTCCTACTTTTTCCTCTCTTTTTTCCTACTTTGTTGTTCTTCAAAGTATCCACATTTCTGCTCCTCTTCTTCCGCTTCACTTTCCAAATTTTCACTTTTCCATTTTCTTTTGTTTTTCCTCTTTTTTTTTCTTCCACAAAATGTTTTTGTCTCTCTCTTGCACCTCGACAAAGATGTTTCCAATCATTTTCTCATCTCAAATCTTCATATCTGTCCCCATCTTCCATCCTTTCTTTCCATCCTCCCAAAACTGTTCCTCCTCTAACTATTCCCTCCCTCCTCTATCATCCTTCCTTTTTTCCTAAAACTTTTTCCCATTTTTTGTCGTTCAAAGCGTCCACATCTTTCCTCTTCCAGTAGACTTTTGTCCTCTTCTCTCTTTTCCAGACATTTATCTTTCTCACTTTCTTCATCTTTCATGACTTTTAACCTCCTTGTCCTCTTTCCAAAGATGTTTCCTTTCCTTACCCTCCTCTCAAATTCACATATTCCTATTTTTTCCTTCTTTTTTCCTACTTTGTCGTCCTTCAAAGTATCCACTTTTCTCCTCCTCTTCTTCTGCTTAACTTTCCAAAAAATGTTCTTTTGTTTTTCCCCTTTGTTTTTCTTCCACTAAATGTTTTGTCCTCTCTTGCGCCTCGTCAAAGATGTTTCCAATCATTTTCTCATCTCAAATCTTCATATCTGTCCCCATCTCCCAAAACTGTTCCTCCTCTAACTATTCCCTGCCTCCCCTTCCCAAGACACTTCCCTCCCTCCTCTATCATGCTTCCTTTTTCCCTCAAACTTTTTTTCTTTTCCACCTTTCTTTTCCTCCGTCTTTTCCAGAGATTTTCTCATCCTCTTCTTTTTCACTTTCTTATTCCAAAACTTTTTAAACCTCCCTTTCCATTTTTTTTCTTCCAACAATGTTTCCTTCCTCATTCTCTATCCTAGTTTTTTTGTCCTTCCTCCTCTTTCTCTTCCTCAGACTTTTTGTCCTCCTTCCTCTTTCCCAGAGACATTCCTCTTCCTCTTCACTTATTCCTTAATCTTCCAAGACTTCCTACTTTTCCTTTTTTGCTTCCAGAAACCCTTTTGTCCTCTCTCTCCAAAGAGGGTTTCCTTCCTTTTCCTCCTCCTTTACTTCCCCTCCTCCCGTCCTTCTCTCCTTCCACTTTTTTCTTTCCCTAAAAACATGCCTCCTCTTCCTTTCTGGAAACACACTCCCCCTCCTCCTCTTCTTCCTTCCTCCACATGCAACCCATTGAGTACTCCCTCTTCTTCCTCCTCCTCTCAGGCTCCAACTTTTGAGAGACTTCTCCACTTCCTCTTTTCCTTTCCCAAAACTTTTCCTCCTCCTCCTCCTGCTCCTCCTACTCCTCACTCTCTTTCCCAAAGCTCTCAGTTATTTGTTATTCATCTGAGAGTGTTGGATCTCAATAGGAGTGCACACTCTGCTCTGGACACTTTTTTTTTCTCCTCAAGGGAAATCGGTCGAAGGAGCTTAACTTCCCTTCATCGTTCTGTATTTGTGTGTGTGCGTGCATGTGTGTGTGTGTGTGTGTGTGTGTTGGAGAGGATGAAGCAGTTTGAGATTATGTAAAAAAAAAAAAAATAAGTGTAGTGTTTGATGCCGTCAAAACAACCAGCTTTGTTTAATGGTGTGACACAGAGAAGCAAACAAAAGGGGGGAGGAGGACAAGGAGGAGGAGGAGGAGGAGGGGAGGTGTGGGGGTGTCTGGGTGAAAGGGGGGTGGGTTGGAGGGTTGGAGGGGGAAATGGGGGGATGCACACGGTGATGAATGCCCAAGGGCCCCGGGGGTAATGGTGGTGGTGGGGGGTCGTGGGCATTCTTCCACACACACAAAAAAAAAGCATAAAGAGAGAGAGAGGGGCTGGGCAACAGGAGATGTTGTGTGTCTCTGTGTGTGTGTGTGTGTGTGTGTGTGTGTCTGCCGTTGGTTGTTTATGTGTACGTGTGCATGTGAAAGCAGTAGTAAAGCCAACGAAATGAAATCCAAAATGTTTAGTGGAATAGAAAATGTGTTTGGTGAATTGTGAAAAGTAGGTCAAGTGGACATTTTGGTGGCTTCCATTTAAATCTTATAAAATATGGTCCCTTTCTGGCAGAGACATGTTTTTAGGGACACTTCATATGAACAATGTGCATCCTACCAAAAAAAAATGTTGCCAAAAACAATGTTGAATGAGTACTAAGCACCTGTCACTCCTCTGTCTTTCTGCCATCCTGCACAGATCCACACAACCATCAGTGTATTCATTATGTGCACAATAAGATTACATTCACACTACTGACCTTTCCTGATTTCACTAGACGACTGATTTGATCTGTTCCACTGTGTGATGCCAATATGAGCTGACAGCAGTGTTGGACAGGGGGACAATAACAAAAGACATCCCATCTGTTATGAACTTAAAATTTTCAGGCACATTTCTTTCCGTCGTATCTTCCAATCCACCAAATCTAATAAAGTGGGATATTTGTCCTTTCGTGTCCTCATTTTGTCTCACTGTTGATTCTGCCTATTCGGATTCAACTGAGCTGTCGTCTCGTCTCAGGTGAATCATCATAATTAAACTCACAATCAATGCTTAGCATGGTTTGACTGGAAAAGTCTAGATACTACTTGGTACTGGGATATTTCGGTACATTAAAAGGTATCGAGTACTGAAACCCAGCCTTATTCATTACTGTACTATAGCAATATCATTCATTACTATCAGTCATCATCAATTTAAATAATTTAGAGTTTGAAAACACTGGAAATGGTTATGTTTTTCTTCTCCCTGTGTTCCCTGTACACCTCGGCCTAACTCTGTCTGGCAGCATGGCGTCTTCCAGTATTTTGGGGTTAATTCTTCTTGCAGCTATCATGTCCGATTGAGGGTCACATGCTGTTGTTGTGACAGTCCAGGCCAACCGCTTTAGTGATATAACATAAGGGACAGTGTGGATTAGGGTCCATTTAATCCCTCTTGTTCACCTCCAAAACATAAAGACCCCCCTCTCCCTGCATCTCAGAGAGAATAAGTATGATATGCCACCCTGAGCATAACAAACACTTATTACAGCCCTCATCACCCACTCCCGTACCATCTCTCCTCTACTGCATACTTCATACTGCAAGCAATATAATAAAAATTTCCAATAAAGTTGAACAAACAGGGGAACCCACATTTGGCTACAGCTGCACCTGTCATAGCCAAACAATATAAACAATCAAATTTCTGTGATTTTGTTTTCCTACAAATGTAATTTCATTGTTGTCCACAGGAAGTGTGAAAAGGAATAAAAAGTTACAGCGATGAACAGCTTCCCAAATTTCCTTTGTGAGAAAATGGGGAACAAGTGAATGGTTGGGTGTGAAAGGCAACACTAGAGCAGCAAGAACATAAGCTGTGTTTCATTTTGGATACTTCCAACATCCATATAGTACAATGTGTACACTATGTACTAGTGGGCAACTCCTGGGTCTGAAAAGTGAAGCCAATGCTGAAGTGCCTTAAACCTGCATTCTTTCTAACAGCCAGCAGGGGGCGACTCCTCTGGTTGCAATAAGATGTCCGATTGTATAGAAGTTTATGAGAAAATGAGCCTACTTCTCACTTAGTTTATTACCTCAGTAAACATTGTAAACATGAGTTTATGGTCTCAATCGCTAGTTTCAAGTCTTCTTCAACACAGCATGATGTTCATTTAGTAAATTATGGTCCCATTTAGAGTCAAATAGACCATAAAGCAGGGGGTGCTTTAGGGCGTGGCTATACCTTGTGATTGACAAAGTTGTAACAACTTACAACTTAACTCTTTCACAGTGTGTTTTTCAGTTCATGAAAGTTAATTGTAATGTTTTGGTCACCTAAAAATGTCTTATTCAGCGTTTCAGCTCCACCCACTCGTGTCACTTCTGGTTGCAAAAAAACCAAGATGGCGACGGCCAATACGCCGGTCTCGAGGCTTCAAAACAGCAGTCCACAAACCAACGGGGGACGTCACGGCGCTACGTTCCCACTTCTTATACATGTATACAGTCTATAGTTCTACGTTTACACAAGCAGCAACTGTATGTTTTTGGAACAAATATAAAAGACACAACAGTTAGTATCGGCAGCAACATGGGAGGGATGAAAATGTGATGTTGATGTTTTTAATGTATTTTGCGTGGAATAATTCTTAATATTTAGCCAACACTAATATAAAGTGGGTAAGTAAAATATTAGAAACACCTCTTAATATAACCCGATACAATCCAACAGCGGCCACAAACTACGGCCTCCAAATGGAAAGTTGATTCAATATCTCTCTAAAAACAGTTTCAATAAAAACTGAGCATGAAGATATATAGGAATTAGTTTTAGCTACTGTAGGTGTGTCTAATAAAAACTACGCAAATGAGTGTATAGAATACCGTCTTCTCATGCACACACACACATTTAGCAACACACTTTGCCTCATGAGGATAAATAACTTGGAGAGCAAAGTATCAATCAGCCACGAGTGGGTTAATATTCATCACCAACACCTGGCAACCCCTCAGCAGGCAGGAACCAGGAAAGGCTCAGGTTACAGGGGCCGATAACGTCAAAGCACACACACACACACACACACACAAAATCAATTTGTTTGACAAAGCACCACACGTTTTGTCTCTCTCTCTCTCCCGGTGTGTCTAAGTGCTCGTGTGAACATGTGTCTTGCATATGCTGTTTTACAAATAATAATGCTTGCGTGTGCACAAGATTAGATTCATAATTTGACAGCAAGTCAGAAAGGCAGCTGCTATCCATCTCTGGAAAATCCATGCACACACACACACACACACACACACACACACACACACAGGCTTCCTCACATGCACATCCTAACCTTTCCAAAGCCACATCATTAGACCCATACACCGTAACCCCACCCCCCACACCGCTCAACACACGCCACACACACACACACCCACACATCTCCAAACAGGTGTCCCTGCTACAGTCAAAAGAGACACAAGAGGAGCTGCTTTTTTCTTTTTTCCCCTCATTAAGTCCTGGAAGAGACAAAATGTACAAATCCTCCTCTCCTTTTTCCACCTCTCTGTGGACGTCTGTCTCCTCCTGCAGCAGCAGCAGCTGCACAGACAGGTTTTCCCCAGCTGCTTGGCGATGCTAACCCTGTGTACTATATATAGGACTCAACAGAGCTAAATCAAACACACCCGGGCCAATGATGCAGAGACGAGAGAGAGATATACAGCGGCCGTCCAAGAGGAAGTGGCCATAAAGGATTGGTTATTTACCGTGTGTGTCGGCTAGCACAGGAGCATCTTGACTGAGGTGTCGCTTACTCCTTCTTCCTCCTTGCTCTGATCTCCTCCCTTCTTCCCTGCTCTCTCTGGGTGGGGAATTGTCAAACGGCTGCAGCAGCATCAGCATCAGCATCAGCAGCAGCAGCAGCATCAGTAGCAGCTCCGGGGCCTGCGTGTGTGTCTCTCTCTCTCTCTCTCTCTCTCTCTCTCTCTCTCTCTCTTCCTCTCCTTCCTCCGCCCCCTCCCCAACACACACACTCTCTTTCCTATATCCTCCCTTTTCCTCTCACTCTCTCTCTCTCCCCACCCCCGAAGACCCTCCTCCTTAACACCCTTCCTCCATCATTTTCTCCTTTTCTCTTACGCTCTCTCTCTCTCTCTCCTCTCCTCTCTCTCCTCCTCCTCTGCTCAATTTCCCCCCCCCCTTTCTTTCTCGCCGTACGCGTGTGCAGCGAGCTGCGGAAATCCACTCTGTTGAATTAATCAGCCAGCTCCACTGCTATACAACCATCAGCTACATCAGGAGAGGTATCGTTTGGCAATGGGAAAACAGACATCTTGGAGTCTGGGATACAAATAAGGATGGTTTATTTGGAGAGCTGCCCTGTACAACCACAGTCTGGACCTTCCTTTTTCTGCCCGCCTGCCAAATAAGAGTGAAATGACAGCAGCCCTGCACGATGCTGGCTGCTGCCGGATAGATCCTCCCCTCCTTCTCCTCTGCTCTCCCCTCTGTCTTAAGCCATGACACTAATTGAACAGGCTCTTGATTGATGCCACTTTTATTTTCACTAACATACACACACATCTAATAGTGTTCTTAATGGTGTTAAAGAAACAGGGTGGAACATTTTTTGGGGGGATCTATTAGCAGAAATGGAATGTAATATGAATAACTACTACTCTGTTGGTTGCAATCTGCAACCACACCACTAGATGTCGCCAAGTCCTACACGCTGTACCTTTAATAAATAGGGTGTAGTTAAAGCTATATTATTAAGTGGTAAGTTTTCAATCACTGTGAAAAGGCGTGTTGTGAGATTATTGAAAAAAAAAAATAGTAATAGTATAGTAATAAAAGTGTATTTCACAGCTCTGTGAGGCTGTACTTAAGCAAAGAACGTATATTGCCAAGAAGTGAAAGTCAATTGTTGCAAAATCAGCGCCCTGCAGCAAAGTTACACTTCCGCCATTTTGGACTGAAAGCGACTACCGGATGTTGGTAAAACATCTGCCTTAAAAGTGCCGTACAAAAGTAAAACAAAATTATTTCTATTCTGTTGTCACATTCTACCGAAATGGCTTGTGTCGAATAATAAAATATGCTAAATATTAATTAATAATAAATGTTTCAGTCCAAAATGGCGGCTTTGCTTCTATACTCTGGGACTTACGTACGGCGGTGCTTTGAGCAAAATGCTTACATCAGAATGCTAATGGTACGTGTCCACAGCCTCCGTGCTTTCCACGTTCCCCATTCATTGTCTATTTAAGCAGCTGTGCAATGCATTCTGGTAGCGTGGTGTCACGATTCGAGAGACTAGGCGTCACGACGCCCGCTCCTCATTTGCATAAAGTTGAGGGCTCGTCGACTTTATGTAAATCACGGGCGTCCGACGCGACTCGCCGCCTCTCGAAACTCCCGAGGATCTTTTAAACTAAACGTTGTTGATCCAAAATAAAGACAGATTCATCAACTGCATGGGTTATTTCTTGCCTCAAATGTTTTCAGAAACACATTTCAGTGAACTATTTACGTGAAATAAGAGAAGAAAGTTTCCAAACGAGCCTCCAGACTGGTTCCGGTTTGAAAGCTGGGAGCAGCAGCCAACGGCGGGAAAGCGTTCGTCCAATCGGGAGCAGAGTGCCTTGTTTCTAGGGACAGCACACTGGTGTCCAATGCTGGGAAACGCCGTGTCCCCTCGTGATAAAAAACGCCCCTGTGGACACGTACCATAAGATGCTTACAATGACAACGCTAACACGCTGATGTGTAGCAGGTGTAGCATACAGTAGCACTAAAAAACACAAAGTACAGCTGAGGCTGACGGGAATGTCATTGGCTTTGCAGATAATTGGTCTTACGCCAAAGTAGTGGACACATTGATATATTGACCTGATGGTGGTGCTAGATGAAAAGTTAGGGAATCGCCGTGTTGTTACAAATCACGCTGAATGTATCCATCCAATCATTGTCGAGATATATCCCTCAAAACCAAAAAATGTGAACCTCACGCTGGTGCTAAAGGAAAGGTTGACAGATTACCGAAGTCGGTAGGATTCATCCTGTGGGGACCATGAATGTCTGTACCAAATTCCACGGCAATCCATCCAATAGTTATGGAGATATTTCAATCAACAGACTAGCAGACATTGCCACCCATAGATCTAATGCCATGCTAGAATGACTAATAAAAACCAATTGTAGCCGCAGCCTTCTTTCTTCCTTATGGAGGACACTACAAACATTTTACAGCCACCTTTCAAGGCTACAGGGGGTGAAATTACTTGCATCGTTTCTGTTATTTTACTCCAGGCTTATAGGACTCCTACTGAGATACTCCCGATTTTATTGAAGTGCTTTAATATAAAGTTTCCTGAAGACACTACGCCAAACTTAAATTCCACATGCATAACTTGCGGGGCTCAATTTTTATCCCCATGCGACCGATTATTCCATTTTCGGTCCGTTCCAACTCTAATCCTCAACAGTTTCACAGCTTTTAGCCTTTAACTACAACACAGAACACACTTGCTATCACACTGCCTACACTTCCTTGTCACAATGAGTAATTATATCATATTGACATCAGCTTATGTGTGGGGGCTCATGCGTGTCCATGCATGTGTGAGTGTGAGTGTGGGTATACCACAGTTAGCCCCTAAAATGATTTAATCCGGTTAAGGGGATTTTCAATTAATCCAGGAGGGCCCTACATTTTGACAGTGCCGTATTTTTAGCACATTTTTCCTCCTGATGCAACAGAATGTATTTTCCCTTTTGCAGTTTTCTAAAGCTAATATGATTCAGTGCTCTCACAAGATGGGATGGCAAATTTGTTTCGGACACTTGCGTCAGTGTATGCTCCGAAAACAAGCCAAATGCTGGACATTTATATAACTATCTTTCTCTGTAACCATTATTCACAGATTTGTTTTACTGCCATTTCTATAGCCAGCTCCAAATTCAAAGAAGGATGAAGGCAGCAGTTGCCTAAGAAACAGCACTGTGAGGTACATCCATAATTGTGGTTTATGCCGATTATGAGTCATAGTAAATCTATGAAAATATAGACCGTAAAATGACTTAATATAGTCATAATGAGTGGTACTGTTCGGTTGGAATTAAAAGTTAAGTGTACAAGTTGTGATAGATATGAAAACACACGGTTTTGAAATGGGATTATTTGAACAACAGGATCAGCAAGGAGCCTAGAGTACAGTAGATCAGACTGTAGCAGCTTCCGGGTGTGGCTGTGGGTTTGGATGCTTCCTAACTAGGGCTGTCAATCGATTCAAATATTTAATCGCGATTAATCACATGATTGTCCATTGTTAACCGTGATGAATCCCAAATTAATCGCACATTTTTTATCTGTTCAAAATGTATCTTAAAAGGGAGATTTGTCAAGTATTTAATACTCTTATCAACATGGGAGTGGGCAAATATGCTCATTTATACAAATGTATGTATATGTTTATTATTGGAAATCAATTAATAACACAAAACAATGACAAATATTGTCGAGAAAACCCTCGCAGGTACTGCATTTAGCATAAAAGCACTTATCTTGAGGTCAGAGGTCAAGGGACCCCTTTGAAAATGGCCATGACAGTTTCTCCTCGTCAAACTTTGGTGTAAGTTTGGAGCGCTATTTAGCCTCCTTTGCGACAAGCTAGTATGATATGGTTGGTACTAATTCCTTAGGTTTTCTAGTTTCATGTGATACCAGTATCTTCACTCTAGCTTAAAAACTGAGCCCTTTACAACCTAAAAATCACAAGTTGTGGTAATGCGTTAAAGAAATTAGTGGCGTTAAAACAAATTTGCGTTAACCCAAGATTTGCGTTAACTTTGACAGCCCTATTCCGAAGTAATAACAATCATAGGGAAAAAAACTTAAATGACATTGGTTTTATCATTTAAGTATTATACACTCACTACCAGGAAGGAAGTATAACTCATTTCAAAATTTGTGTCTGGAATGACCTCTCAGAAAATGTCTGAAATTTGATTACAGGCTGGCATGGCCCTCCCTGATATACATCAGATTTGCTTGAAGCTGCACAGGCCAGATCAGTGGCCTCAGTAGACCTGGGTGACCCACTAAGGAGGTTAGGACAGGAAGTGTGTGCGTGTGTGTGTGTGTATGTGTGTGTGTGTGTGTGTGTGTGTGTGTGTGTGTGTTTGGGGAGAGGGGGGGCTGAGAGAAATCTAAAAAGCAAGAAAGAGGCTCAGCGATTCAACAGACTCAACAGACACGTTCTCATCCCAACTCGTCACATACGGCCGCTTTGTCACGCACCTTGGCATCACTTAAGGTTTAGACATCAAACCACTTAGTTAGGTTTAGGAAAAAAATACATGATTAGGCTTAAAACTACTACGTTTGTTAAGTGAAAATGAAACTGAACGTTGTGAACATGGGACACAAATGAACAGCCAACTGTAACGTGAAAGTGAAAATGAACACACGAGACATGAGCAGCGATCTCCTGGATGAAAGCCTTGTGTTTGTTGGACCCATCCACCTCCCCTCCCTCCCTCCCGCCCGGTGTGTGTCTTTTTTGCTCTTTAAACTACGTCACCACGGTCACTTCCGGCCCACTTTCTCTGAGCATTTACTGTTTCTGCGGATGGATTTACATTGTAATTAATGGAAAGCCCACTGCGTCTCATACTGGTGCTAAAGTGTGCATTGTGTGGCGGTATCACACACCAACGGCCACGACAAAGCCTCGGTATTTGACGCCCTGGGAATATGTTTTCTGGTTTCCGATTGTAGTCCAAGTAGTATAGAGTGGTACAGGAATGAGTCATAAAACCCAGAAATGAGTTAGCAATTTAGCTCTTCCGGTTCCCTCGTCTGGAAGTTAATGTTTTTATTTGAATGGGTTTTTAGTTAGAAGCCTGAAATATGGTCTGTGGTTAACACAAGCTGAAGAGATTTGAACGTTTTGTTCGACGACATAAAATAAATCAATACATACCACACACACACAAAAAAGCGGTTGCTAACAAGTGGCTAAAAGAGACTACTAACCGCCATTTACGGCAACTAAACCGCCTTTCCAGCCTTATTGTCTATACTCAAGCTCATGTGTGTAGTACGTTAGACTTTTACTTCTGCTGATTGCATTCACGCTTCAAAAATCATAAAAGTGGTGTTCATTTGTGGAGATTATCTTGAACGTGTGTTTGCCACAGAGTTTATTTTCTGCAATAATCCAAAACCCAATGGAAAAATCCCATTGGCTTTTTGTCGAGGGAGCACCAGGGAGATGCTAACTTCCTGGTTGGCCTACAAAAATACGTCATCCCTGCACCACTCTATTGACCAATCACGTTTCAGCGGGCTGCACCTGTTGTATGCAGGTAAACAGTATGCGTGGAGAGCAAAAGAGGCGGAACGCATTGACCGAAATGCAATCTTTGGAACCAAACGGCTATCGTTTAAGACGACGAAAAAAAACTTGAATATGCTTCCCTCTATTCTGACCATTTCTTCTAAAGGGTAGAGCTTATTGTGCTTGGCCTTAGCTCTCGGTAGTTTTACTTAAGTAACAAGACAAGGAATGGAATGGGAAATGGACCGGGGAAAAGAGGATAATGTCGTTATATAGAGACAGCTCGAGCCATCTGAAAGAACACTGTCTGAGATAAACTCAATTAAGAAAATAATAGAAACTTCAGCTTAAACACACCCCTGTCTAATACCAGCTGTTAAAGCAGCCCTGTGAGTCAAAACAATGTGAGTTTTCTGAATATCCTGTGGGTGGTGGAAGTATTATTACCAGCTGATTTGTGTTACATTACACCAGACTATTATTAACCCTGGTTTGTCTGAGCATCTTTGATTAGAGGGAGTTAAAATGTAGATTACTGGGTCAGCTGAGACAACACGGCTATTAGGGGGTTATTGATTAGGCGTTGTTCCTCTTTCGCGGTGGAACAGCCCATATCATCATGAGGACTATCATCTGAGTGGGCCAGCTGCTAGCAGTACACAACCGTTGCCATAGGGATGGTGTCCAGGGAGACAGCTGTGGCCTTTTAGCAGCAGCCACACAGCACACAGAAGGTCATTCCTCACCTAAGGTACCTTTCTCCGACTGTCCATCACAGATTGTTTCCAGGCAACCGGTCTAAAGCTTGTTTGTTTGGTTTTCTAGGAAGCAATCCACCCTCTCAGTATTTTTTTTTTTCTTGCCATTTCGGTAGCAAAATAACAAAATGAAGTGCCTCCTGAAATTCATTCTCAACAACACAACAAGGATTAAATGCAACAAGCACAAAGCGGTGAACTTTAAGTGTTTACTGTAGCTGATCTCGCACCCTAACTGTACCTAAATATACAACATAAATAAAGTGAAAAGAGGGCCCCAGTTTCATTGATCTGGGTGCGGTCACTCTTTTCACGTTAAATACTCAACTACACTGTCTGTGCTAGGATGAGAACCATATACACTCAACCAAAATGTGCCTGTTGGGCATTGTACACAAACTGGGATGTTACGATTTGAGTTGGTTATAAAATGTAAGATTACTTAAAGGTAGGGTCGGTAATGTTGAGAAACTAGCAAGAGTACACTAGATTTTAAAAACGATCCAACCGAAAAACCGAGCCAAGTGTTGCCAACTCTTTTCCAATGAAAGTAGCAACTATAGCTCCAAAAGTTGCTAAATCTAGCGAGAAAATCGCCAATTCTGCAATGCTGACAGTTTGACGCTTAAGGCCTTCATCCAAAGCCACTCCCCTAAAATGATCATCACAGATGCCAAATTTTGTTCCTTTTTTTTGTCAGAGCATTTGATTTATGAGAATTTAAACAGATATAAAAAAAAAATTATTTGAACAACACTGCCAACCGTACCTTTAAACCTGCAATATCTGATTTCTTTGCCATTGGAGGGCGCCAGAAACAAGAACATATCATCACCTCTTAAGTTGGCGTGGTGAACATGTTAACAAACAGTTGCCTATTTAGACATCCGGCAGATACGGAGCAACATTGGCATTCATTTCGTGTCATCTTCCTGGCCACCTGGCGAATGTGAGACCAATAGCAGAAGTCATGTGATCCATTGTTAATATAATTATATTGATAATAATTTATTATTATATGTAATTTGTAAAGTTCTTACTTTGCTTTTTCTTCTACGGATAAAAACATATATCATCAGAACTAAAAAGTTAAAAGGTGTTTTAATCTCATAGTAACTTTGAGCATATGGCTGCTAGTACATTTTATGCACCCGTCATCACCCTGTGCAACAGAGCTAGAAGCAAGCCATGTCATGCTGCTAATATGTCACCAAATATGTGATCTGTTTTACAATGACAACTGATACAGTAAAAGCATCGAATAGAGTTGATATTAAAGAGCCTTGAAGCCATCCATTTAAACCATAACTAGCTGGCTAATCATGTGTGGTGTGTGTGTGCAAGTGTGTGTGTTTTGTACCAGCGTATCTCTTAATCTCATATCTTCAATCTAATGAGGGTTTTTGTCTGGATCTCTACATTTAGCCAAGCTGTGATTTTGATCATTATCAAGAGCTGTTTATAAAAATAGATAGCCATATTTTCCTTCCCCTAATAAAAAAAAAATTAATAGAAAGAAAATTAATTTAGCATTAAAGTCAAAATTGATGGATGTGATCGAGCGCCATCTTTTCTATTCTTTCGCTCAGTGTAAGCCCACAGTATATCTGCATGAGCAAACCCACTCTCATGACTGAGCTTCTCTTGGTCTAACTGATCCATAGCTGAGTCTGTCTTTGCATGAATGACCATGATGCAGTCTGTGATAGTGTAGCTGTCAGCAGTGACAGCAAAAACACTGCCGGGCACCCAGCTGGACAACCTCCAACAGTGTATAAAAAAACACACAAACACACACGCATACATAATTACATAACATTATTGACTTATGTTGCTGACTACTGCATGTTAGTCACGGTGACAGACGTGGTTTGTGCCAATGTTTTGGCTGTGAAGATGGACAAAATCCCCCACTGGGCAGGTTGTCCTAAATTATGCTATTCGAACAGAAAGGTGTTAAAGGTGCACCGTTTAGGATCTGGCGGCATCTAGTGGTGTGGTTGCAAATTGCAACCGACTGAAAGCGAGTAGGAGAACTACGGTGGCCGACGCGAAAACGTGAAAACTCGAGTGGCCTTATCTGGAGCCAGTGTTTCGTTTGTCCGTTCTGGGCTACTGTAGAAAAATGGCAGCCGGCTCTGTGAAGAGGACCCGCTCCCTATGTAGATAAAAACGGCTTATTCTAAGGTCACGAAAACACAATGATTCGTATTTTCAGGTGATTATACACTAAAGAAAACATACTTCAAAGTTAACGCGATAATAATGCATTAACGCAAATTTGTTTTAACGCCACTAATTTCTTTAACGCTTCGTCCAATCCATCGCCATCCATGTCATACTAGCTTGTCGCGAAGGAGGCTAAATAAAATTCACACTCACACGTAAGCTAAATTTTGGCGAGGAAAAAAATGGCAAGGCCATTTTCAAAGGGGTCCCTTGACCTCTGACCTCAAGATAAGTGAGTGAAAATGACTTCTATGGGTACCCACAAGTCTCCCCTTTACAGACGTGCCCACTTTATGATAATCACATGCAGTTTTAGACAAGTCATAGTCAAGTCAGCACACTGACACACTGACAGCTGTTGTTGCCTGTTGGGCTTGAGTTTGCCAAGTTATGCTTTGAGCATATTTCTTATGTCAAATGCAGTACCTGTGAGGGTTTCTGGACAATATTTGTCATTGTTTTAAGTTGCTAATTGATTTCCAATAATAAATATATACATACATTTGCATAAAGCAAGCATATTTACCCACTCCCATGTTGATAAGAGTATTAAATGCTTGACAAATCTCCCTTTAAGGTGCACACTGAACAGAAAATGTGCGATTAATTTGCGATAAATCGCGATTAACTACTGACAATCATGCGATTAATCGTGATTCAATATTTTAAATCGATTGACAACCCTATTATTATTATTATTATATTCCATTTCTGCCCATTTCTGATCCTCCTAAATGCTACACACTGTTCCTTTAATATGTTCAGATAATAGACATGCTTAAAAAGTAAACATTGTGCTGTAATATAAGTGATTTCTCAGCTCATATGTTGAAAGGAGAGTGCCCATTGGTTCCTGGGAAAGTTTTACACATTATGGTTAATTCTTCATTTGCACTGTATCTATAGTTTTCATATATGGAGGCAACAAACACGAGACTTTAGCGAATCATTTTGGTTTCAGTCCACACACCTTTTTCAAATAATGAACTTAGGTATGCGTCACATCAATGGGGAGAAGGCGACAATGCTCTAAATCACAAACCAAATGAGGTGGTGTGACAAACTATTTTGGCCTGAGAGCTACACTGAACTGAAACATTGCCAATAAAACGTTTGTAAATGCAGGTTTCGCTCTATTTTGCTGAAACTAATTCCCAGCCATTGAGGCTTATAACAGAAGCAGCCATTATGTTATGTCAGTTCCCCTCCGCCGGTCTGTCCACACGCTCCTGCAAATAGGCGTGTTGCCAAGACAACGGCTCACACACCTTGCCATCCGAGACCACCTGGGGGAGGCCTCCGAAGGACTAAATACATAAATGCATGCATGAGCATACAGTGCAAACAAAAAATACACACACACACACACTCCCGTGCACGATACACACCAAACCACACGCCCCTCCTTATCTATTTTACACCACATTACACATGCCCACATGTCTGCATAACCAGGACCAATCAGAGGGAGTATGTGTGCACAGGGCCACGCGAGTCACCCTCGCTATACACAGCTGCGTCCTTGAAGAATAAAAGCTGCAACAGTAAGCGCCGCGATAATCACATCTTAATAGTTTCAATTCCAGAGGAGAGATATCAGTAAATATGTATATTGTCCTCATTTGCAGGCACAAAAAACGTATTTAAAATAATGAGTGTGAACAGAGCAGAGTGGCTGAGAATGACAGAGATTATGGAAGTATCTGTGGGAGAAAAAAAAAAGAGACAATAAATTTACCAGTTTCCTATATTGCTGTTTCTCCTGGCGAAGCGTGGCAACCTCAAGCTTCAGAGCTCGGTTTCTCTCCTCCAGCAATCGAAAGCGGTTCACATTGTAAGCCGAGTGTCCTGTAGCTTGCTGGGATGAAACTTCATATCTTGTCTGCCGACAAAAAAAGAAAGATGAGGAAGAATCACCAATATTAAGACATTTTTTCTGGTATTATTACTATCATTATTATTAGTCGTAGTTGTCATACTATACTGTGTAAAAATCTAACATGACTACATATACAGTAACAAAACTAGGAGTCAGTACATAGGCACAGCAGAGCTTTGAGCTAAATGCTAACATCAGCACACTAACATGCTCGTAATGACAATGCTAACATGCTGATGCTAAGCATGTTTACCATGTACACCGTCATAGTTCAGCGTGTTAGCATGCGAACAGTTGTTAACTAGCATTAAACACAAGAATAGCTGGATGTCATTAGCTTTTCCAAGTATTTGGTCATAGACCAAAACACTGGACAAATTAAAGAGGACCTATTATGCTTATTTTCAGGTGCATGCTTGTATTTTGGGTTTCTACCAAAACGTGTTTACGTGTCTTTAATGTTCAAGAACGCTTCATTTTTCTCATACCGGCTGTGCTGCAGCACCTCTTTTCACCCTCTTATCTGTCTGTCTATGTCATGATGTATGATGTACCGATATTTCACTAGGTAAATGAAAACTTTGACCTTCTGGTGGCACTGGAGAAAAAGCCAGAGGATTACCAAAACCATTAGGATCCCTTATATGGGCACCATAGACGTCTGTACCAAATCACATGGCAATCCATCCAATAGCAGTTGAGATAATTCAGTCTAGATCAAAGCGGTGGAACGTCCATCCGAACCAACAGACAGATAGACTAGTCGGTATAAAAAATTATACATAAGAAGGAAACGAGCACTTGATTAATATAAGTTATGAAAGAGGACATAGGGCTGCTGTCAATCTTGCTTACAGTGATGTACTGAGGCTTTAGTTCCATCCCGTGGGGTCAGTCACAGGAAAAGGATTACCAGGCCTGAAAATGAAGCTGCTACTGCAACAGGTTTTGAGCCTCAGCAGGATTTGCCAGTCAGTGTTTTTTCTCCTTAGAAGTTTTCTTGATGGCTTTTGAAAGTGAATTTTCCCTCTGACGCTTGAACCCTCCATGGAAATACACTGCATATCTGTAATAGGCAGGCTGGAGTGGTGAGTGGTTTCTTGCATTGCTCAGTTAGTTTCACTTCATGCCAGACATCTATTTGTCCAATTTGATGGCATTTTTTTTTTGTCTTGCTTTGGAATAGAACTGCTCTGCTGTCAGTCTTGTACTTTGAAAAAAAAAAAAAAATATGTCCAATCACTTTGAGGCCACCAGAGGGGCTGCAGATAGTAGAGGAGCTGAGCAGCTGTTTGGCTGAGGTAAGGGGAGGGGGAAGCTGATTTAGGATAAGTGCATTAAACTCTGCCTGTGCCTCCTGAAATTAAACGCCCTCCAAGGATGCGAGGATGCCCTTTTGCTCCATTTTTGTGTCAGAGGAAAGAACTCCTTCCCTATGAGTTAATCTAAAAATGGATTTGATGTTCCACTCCTGTCTACTTTTAGTAATATAAATGTATGAAATGGGAACATTTTTGGAGAGCTACAATCATGAAATCCCAAATAGGGTGTAGTCTTCCCATTTACCCCCTGAAAAGCACACTTATCCAGCCCAGCCACTGCAATATTACCACCGCTATAAAAGGAAAACCACCCTATAGACAAAGGAAAATGTGTACTGCATTACTCTGAAGCCTGTTCACTTTTCTCTCTCCAAATCTTTTTTTATTTCCATTTGGAGGAGAATTAAGGAAGAGGTGGAACTATCAGCCCATTGTTCTCCTCGAGCACTTTTTCCCTTGTAGTAACCCCCCCGAAGAGACCAACCGACAGATGGTTCTGATATCAGTTTATATCACTCTGATATATCAATTAGCATGTTAGCAGAGCATCTTGTCAGCAACACAAAAGAACTCACACACACATAAATAACAAACAGATCCCCTGACTGCAAGCCAAGCTATCATCCTCCACACAAAAAAAAAAGAATACAAAAAACAAAAGTTGCAGGCAATATGTCAGTTAACAGACAGCCAAATAAGCTACCAAAGCCGGTGTGATGGACCTGCCAAGCCGACAGAAAGACAGCCAGATACACCTGCTAATACAGCGGACCTGCCAAGCAGACAAGCCTACAGATAGACCCACCAGTGATAATATGGTGGACTATCCAAGAACAGACAGAGAGATAGATAGACCTGCCAACCAGTGCTGTGGGTTTTCCAAACAGACAGACAGACTAACACATTCAGTCAGCCTATTTAGAGTGAGATATTAGGCCATATGGACATCCATGTGAGAACTGATTTATGAAGTCTTTTAGCCCAGAAAACCATTGGTGCAAAAACTGAATGTGTAGCAAAAACAAGGTTGACAACATGTGGTTATTAGAAAATTATAAAAATGAATTTTTTGCATCTGGTTGACTGGGCTCTGGAGCAGATTTATCAATGCCAGGTTGAGAGACATCTAATTGAGACACGATCAGCTCAGTGAATCAGTCAACAGCAGACAACAGCAGCGGAGCCCAATTGTGTGCCATCCACTTGGGAGACATCATCCTTGCACAGAGGGAGCTGCCAAAGCTGCTCTGACAGGAGCTGCGTCAGAGTTGGGAATCATGACGCACTCGTGCGCTCTGGGGCCACAAGAAATACTGACAATATCTCCTGCTAAATGTGAGCCGGGAGGGTGAAAGGTACAGAGAAACATCCTGTTTTTCAACCATGCATCCACTCCTAAAAGGTGGGTTGTCTTTCACACAAGCTCTGAATGCCAGCTCCTTCAATTCAGTCTGGATGAGCAAATGGCTCACTGGATAACATGTATTGTTACACAGTGGGCAACCTCCAGTTCTGAAAATTGAAGCAAATGCCGAAGTGTCTTTAACCTGCATTCTTTCTAATAGCCAGCAGGGGGCGACTCCTCTGGTTGCAAAAAGAAGTCTGATTGTATAGAAGTCTATGAGGAAATGAGCCTACTTCTCACTTGATTTATTACCTCAATAAATATTGTAAACATGACTTTATGGTCTCAATCGCTAGTTTCAAGTCTTCTTCAATACAGCATGATGTTCATTTAGTAAATTATGGTCCCATTTAGAGTCAAATAGACCATAAAGCAGGGGATGCTTTAGGGCGTGGCTACCTTGTGATTGACAGGTTGCTTCCACGGCGTTGTCCGGTCTGGGAGTTGTCCGTGTTTTCGTCTTACAACTTTAACCCTTTCACAGCGTGTTTTCAGTTCATGAGAGTTAATTGTACCATTTGGTAACACTTTACAATAAATGTACATTAATTAACATTAGTTAATGCATTAATAAGCCTTAATTAACAGTTAATTAACAGTCTAATAAGCATTTACTAATGGTGTTCATGTTAACTAAGGTATTCATTTATACATTATTTATTGTTTTAAAAGACGTTATTAATGCATTAATAAGCCTTAATTAACTGTTAATTAACAGTAACTAAAGTGGGTACATTAATTAACATTAGTTAATGCATTAATAGGCCTTAATTATCGGTTAATTAAAAGTAACTAAAGTGTCTAATAAGCATTTACTAACGGTGTTCATGTTAACTAAGGTAATAATTTATACATTATTTAATGCTTTAAAATACATTATTAATGCATTAATAAGTCTTAATTAACGGTTAATCATAGGTAACTCAAAATCGTACTCAGCGTTCGGTTGCACAAAGCTCCACCCTTTTGTGTTACTTCTGGTTGCAAAAAGCCAAGATGGCGACAGCCGAAAACCAAGATAGCGATGTCCAAAATGCCGAACGAAGATTCAACATGGCAGTCCACAAACCAATGACAATGTCCACTTCTTATATACAAAGTATGATTGTTACAAATATGTCCACAATTTGGCATTCATTCATCCAGTCATTAAGTGATGGAACAGCGGTTAGTTACATTGTTGTATTTTCTGTTTGTTTTCCATATAGGCTTCGTCATGTCTGGTAAGTAGGTCCACAACATTACACCACTATGGATGACCCATAAGATAAGATACCAAAAATATAAATATAAAATTGTGTATGAATAAGTAGATTGAGAATGTGTGGAAGGATGAGATAGCATTCATTAGTAGAGAAGAGACTGCACACTAGGCAGAAAGAATGAGAGAGAGAGAGAGAGAGAAGGCAGTCACCTTGAGACTTCAAACATCAAACAAAGAATTGTCCTTTGTGTTTTGTGTTTAATATTAGGTTTTCTCTCTCCTCCTTTTCATATTCATAACAATGGGACAACCACTCACAAACAAAAAATCATATTTTTCAAGTGTTTGTCTACATCTGTTACAATATCTCATAAGTTGCTCTTATCCAAGCCAAGCACTGTATTAAAAAATGCTTGTTTCCTGCTTTGTGTCTTTTAATCTTATTGAATAAAGCTAGTCCATCTCAAGGGGTCAGTCACAGGCAAAAGATTACTTGAGCTATGAAGTTTTGACTGCTCTCATGTAAACTGACTTCCAAGCTCTACTTGTGCTCCCAAATGAAGCCATGTAAAAAATAAAATGTCAGCAGTAACCTCTACTCAACATGCCCCCTCTGTCCTATCTCACGATTCAGGCATACAACGCTCAGAGGAAGTCTACAATAATGTAAATTTAAAGGGGACCACCACCCAAATTAAGAATTCCAATATGTTATTTCCATGGCCTAGTAAAGTTCAATTAATATTTGTGAATATGAGCTACTCTCTCTCAAAACCAGAAACCAGAGAAGTAAATCTCATACTTGTGATGTCATAGGGTATAAAGTCTGGAGCTGTTCCACAGACAATGAATGGGAGACTGATTCTTGGGGACCCACAGAACAACTTTATTCTATTGTAGTGTTGTCGGTTGTGTAGCAGAAAAATGTTCCCGTATACTCAGAACGTTCCCCTGGGTACTCTCAGTGTCATCTAGAACATCTCTCTCAATTCATCGTCTATGGAGCAGCTCCGCATTTTATACCCTATGACATCACAAATTTGAGTTTTAGCACTCTAGTTTTGGATTTGGGAGAGTTGTTCATGTTTACTACTATTTTTTGGACTATCTCAGACCATAGGATTAACATGTATGATTTTTGAAAATGGCCGTAGTTCCCCTTTAACCATGTGTTGCTCAATAAACCTATAGACAGGAATAGCTACTGGTGAAGGTGATGTCTGTTTTTCCCGGTATCATTTAATGCTCTATTCTGCATCCTTCACCATTGTTCAGTATTCTATGCTGATGTTTTGATTTCAGTGACACACAATGTAAGATGTTTTAACCACTTCAGATGCTATATTATATGCACGGTATTTTTATAATATGGCCCCTTTAAGTACACAGGGGGCACACTTCAATGAGAAGTTCATGGAGACATTCCTGGAAAAACAACTAGCTAAAGATTCTACAAAAAACATTGTTTTCTGCGCCAAATTATTTATCCCTGTGAAAGCAACATCTGTAGAAACATATTTCTCACTAAGCAGGAAAAATAACATTCGGGGAACTTGGATTTCTGTGAATTGTGTCTGACCTGCGGCACTGTTGACGACACCAAAGATGGGTGCACTGTGAATGGATTATCCATTTAAACCTGATGAACAACTGGAGGCTGGGGTAACTGTTCATTAAGCAAAGCAGATAATGTGGGTAGCTATTAAGATGTTACAGCATATAATTATGTAATAGGGGCTTTTTAGTGCTTTATGCCGTGCACAGTTCGGCTTTCCTCCTTTTTTTTTTTTTTTTTTTTTGCAGTAATTAACGATTTTAACTCATCATGGACACCAATACATTTTATGTGTGTATTCATCTAATGGTTCACTTAATAAAACCAGCATTTTCTAAGGTTTTTTATGGCATTTCTGCTTTGTTGGGATGGTGGAGAGACACAGGAGAATGGATCAGGAAAGCAGCATGTGGTGGCTGGCTTCGAACCAATAAGGGCATTGTGGTTAAGTGGCGTGTGCTCAGCCAACCGACCCCACCAGGATACCCCAAGGTAATCTTATTTTGACTAGGGCTGATTTAAATTAGATTGCCACATCGCCATCTGGTGTGTGAGTGATAAACTTGCATCAGTGCCGCCTGATGCAGTCAGCCGTGGATGTACAGCTATTGACCTGCCTATTAGACAGATTTTTCATCAAGTCTTTTCAAGCCTATCAAGCTGCTCTTGTCCAGCATGTGTTGTTGTGAATGTTGTTTCACTTGGAGCGGGATTTTAGACAGACCGTTATAAATCTAGCGTCAACTACTCAGGAGAGAAATAATTCCCTATCATTCACCAACACTAAAAAAGAATACATGTTGTCTTGTGTTTCCCAGAATGCATTACATCTCTGAGAATCATCCAGCAGCATCCAGTGCATCACTTGTGTGTTTTGACATTAAGAAAATCAACAGACGGTCTTAAAAAAAAAGGGGACTGAGAGAGCAGACATGTATGTTTTTTGCTGATACAGATAGTGACAATGTCCCTACCTTAAAGGCAGCACCCCCTTTGTCCCAAAATGACTCTCTTCCCTTCCCGTTACATCACGAGCCGGCGGTGGAGGCGGAGGTGACGCGTCCGCACGTGTATGTCGGTGCATGAGTGCCTGCTGTGTGTGCAGCAGTTTGCAACGAGCGTTTTCCCCGATCTGCAGCTTTAATAGCTCGCCTGGTCTGTGCGCCACTGTAACAGGCAGTGAAAGCAACACAAAAAAAAAAAAAGCTACAGTAGATTGGCACACTCACACTACCTCCTGAGTCCCACCCCTGAGTGTGGTGTCAACGCATCCTCTCGCGCTCTCTGCTCCATCCTCCTCCTTTAAAAAAAAAATCCCCCCCTCCCTTCTTTCTGTCTCGCTCAAACGCAGACGTGCGCACGCCCCTGTTCAAATGACCAAAAACCAACGTCACACACGCCTAAAAAAAAAAAAAAAAAAAAAAAAAGACATGCGGGGCAGCTTTCATTTAAATGGACTGTGTAAATCTGTTGAGCAGTGATGTCTAAATCATTACATCATAGATGAGCTTTTTTTTTTTCCTCCGAGCAGAACAGATCATGGTCCAGCATCCCCTGTCTCCTCTGTATCTTGCTTTCTAACTGACAGAAGATAATAGTTTCTGCAACGTTGCATACATAACTCCTTCCTCTTCACATTTATACTATAGGGCTGTCAATCGATTAAAGTATTTAATCGTGATTCATCGCAAATGAATCGCACGTATTTTATCTGTTCAAAATGTACCTTAAAGGGGAGATTTGTCAAGCATTTAATACTCTTATCAACATGGGAGTGGGTGAATATGCTTGCTTTATGAAAATGTATGCATATATGTATTATTGGAAATCAATTAACAACACAAAATAATGACAAATATTGCCCAGAAACCCTCACAGGTACTGCATTTAGCATAAAACATATGCTCAAATCATAACATGGCAAATTCAAGCCCAACAGGCGGCAACAGCTGTCAGTGTGTCAGTGTGCTGACTTGACTATGACTTGCCCCAAACTGCATGTGATTATCAGAAAGTGGGCATGTCTGTAGAGGGGAGACTCGTGGGTACCCGTAGAACCCATTTTCATTCACATATCTTGAGGTCAGAGGTCAAGGGACCCCTTTGAAAATGGCCATGACAGTTTTTCCTCGCCAAAATTTAGCCCACGTTTGGAGCGTTATTTAACCTCCTTTGCAATGAACTAGTATGACCAATGGATTCCTTGGGTTTTCTAGTTTCATATGATGCCAGTATCTTCACTCTAGCTTTAAAACCGAGCCCAGTGCAACCTCTGAAAGATCGATTGTGTTAATGCGTTAAAGTAATTAGTTGCATTAAAACGAATCTGCATTAACATGTTAACTTTGACAACCCTCATTTACACACATACATCTCACTATGTTTCAGGCATTAGTCTTTCTTTTGCATTACCGCTTATAACTTTCCTCTAGCGTCAAATCAAATCTACACCGTCATGTTCCTGGACAGACCTCGGATACTCTCTTCACCTCTTCTAAATCCCCGATCAGACGACTCCAATTGAATTAGCGTGGTGGGTTTTAGTGAGGTTGCATCAGCAGCAGGCACGTTCTCCGTTTAACACCGGAGGGACGGAGGCACAGGACAGAGGAGGAGAGGACAGACAGAAAGAAAAAAAGAAAGAAAGAAAGAGACACTAAGTGTGCGTGAGTGAGAAGAGAAAGCAGAACGAACGCTCTGTTCCACTCTGTTGCCTAGCAACCCTTGCTCGCTGTCTGTTCCCATCCTCACTGTGTAGACGCATTACTCTCGTAGTGAGCACGATGACATGAAGCCCTGTGAGACCAGGGTTCAGGAACAGATGGAAACTGGATTAGGCAGAAATATGCAATGACCTCTTTAAATATGCAAATAGCTGAAAGCAAATTAGGCAATGTGTCATTTAACTGCTTAAAACAAGCTGCTACCTTTGGAGCATGTCAGGGCTGGGCCTCTTTCTCAACTTGGTGGATTTTTAACACTGAAATGCTGTCCTCTTCTGGCCATATGGAATAAAAAGTAATGGCAGAAAAGTGTACTAGTGTACTGTGCTTTTGGCTCAACTTTCTCGTTTTACAGCTAAACAGTACACTACAAGATGTTTCTAAAAACATTTGAGGTGAGAAATAGGCATTACAGTAACAGAATATTGATTCATATTTGATCAGCGCTCCCTAGTTTTGACAGTTTGATCGGAGTTTTGTGAGTTTCGTGAGCAGTGACTGACACCAGCCCGGAGACTCATGGTGCCTTCAAATGAAACTTGTGTTTACAACATGGGAAGTCATACATACGAGATGCTTGGCGTTCAAGTGGTCAAGTCGTGAGAACACCGCTGCGTCTAGAAGCCACAGAGGTTAAAAATTAAGCAAGCTAGTAAGTGGGTAACATAATGCAGGAAATGCAAAGGCATAATGACAAAAAGGAAAAAGAATAGGTTGTTGGGAATATCAACATTTTCCTCAGACATATTATAAAATTAGGATGAAAACCAATATACGACTAAAATTACAATACATTAACTTATTATGTACCGAAAAATTAACTTCCAAGGCCTCCACCATTTCTGACAACGTCAACAAACAACATGTGAACTTGGAGCTTTCAGAAGCTTTCCCCTTACGAGGTTGTGAATACCACAAGAGGGGGACTCTTCTCTTGAACCCAGTAAACACGACCCCATTTGAAGGCACCTTGAGACTGGTCGGCTCCAGTTTGGCTCTGATTGGTTGTTTTTGTTCGGGCGCGGTAGAAACTCGTAAATGCTATTATGATCACAGGAGGATCAGTCCATCCTCATTCCCAGGGCGTTAAATACCGAGGCTTTGTCACAGCCATCTGCGTTCGATACCGCCAATATGAAACGTACCGGGCGTTCCATTAACTACAATGTAAACCCATCCGCGGCGACAGTAAACGCTCCGAGAAAGTGCGCTGAGAGTGTCGTGCCGTATAGTTTAAAGAGGGAAAAAAGACACACCAGGCGAGCGGGTCCAACAAACACAAGGCTTTCATCCAGGAGACCGCTGTTTGTGTCCCATGTGTGTCACGTTCGTTCGTTCGTTCGTTCGTGCCATTTTCACTGTACAAACGGAGTAGTTTTAAGCCCAACCATGTATTTCTTTCCTAAACCTAACTATAGTGGTTTTGTTGCCTGATCCTAAAGTGAAGCCAAGGGTAACTGTAGTGGGCGTGACGCCAATGGGCGTGACAAAGTGCGCGGTATGTGATGAGTTGGGATGAGAATGTGTTGGGAGGACACAGAACATGATTTTATTCTCAGATTATCTGTCTCATGCACTACTAGTCAGGATATAGTCAGTTTGATAAAAATAGCTTGCTCAAAGTTACCAACTGCAGCATATGTGTGTATATTACAAAACAGGCAACTTACCAACAACATAAAAAAAGTTATTTTATATTCCACTTCAAGGCCTGAGTGTTCCCGTCGAGCCACGGCAATGCTTCTGTTTTTTTATCCCCATAAAGAATATCGGCCAAGGATAGAAAAGTCTATTACAATCTACTGTGTTGGGCAGTGAATCTGAATCAAAGCTCCCATAAACATTGTAGTGTGGGGAAGATTTAAAAACACAACAGCTGACAGGGTCGGATGAGGCAAAAGATTATTGGAAACAATGGATTTGAGGTCAAAAACATGAAAAACTTTACAAATGATCTGGAGTTAGATTCAATAACATTCAGATCGTGCCGGAGAACAAAAATAGATGCTGAGAATCACATCATCATTTTGTTGCACTTGTGCACGAGTGTGGTTTGGAAAAACCTTAAATGAACTTCTTGTTCTGCTTGTGTGCTCTACAGATCGGAAAATACAGTAAATATACCTTCCAAGTGAGGTGTAATTCTCACAACATTTTAAATTCTTTCTACTAATGCATGCAATTAAGTTGTTTTTTTTGTTTTACTACATATGCAGGGCTCAAAATTTGAGTTGTTAAATTAAAAAGGTACACAACTCTATCATCACGAGCGGAGGAAAGTTGATCATCATCTAATATTACATCATAATGACGTGTAATGGAGATCCGTCAGATTAGGTTAAGCAGATGTTCCCTTTTTTCGAAGGACAGTCCATAAATGTGGTGCTTTATTCCCAGATGTCCTCCTCTCAAGTGGACTAATAACAGAGGAGGTCTGTTTTATGTTAGTAACAGGATACATTTTATCATGGCTAGTAAAGGACAGACAAAATGAGTAGCCTATTTTAGAGGGGGGAAGTTTTATCATGTAGCAACAGTAGTAGTAACACAGGCCTACAGTGTGTGTACCTTGCCCTTGGTGTGCAGGTGGTGATGGTGCAGGTTTCTGGCAGCGATCATGGCCAGCTGTCTCTGGATCCACTGTAACTCCATCTGAGACCGCCTCAGCAGCTCCTCCACGTTAGCGCCGGACGTGTGATTCCGCATTATCACCTGCAAAAAAAAAAAAAACACACAAACACAGATTACACACGCTGCAAACCTCACACCAAAAACAAACTGAGTGTGTACATAATAAATGCACTGCAAGCAGATGTACACACGGGAAAAACATGCATACACTCAGTATTCATATCAAGCACCTTGGCATTTTGACAAGTCATCAACTTAACTTCTGTGTTTCTAGTTAAGATTTATACTTTTTTCCACTAAATTTCCACGTTTTGTTAGTTAAGTAGAGTTTTCTAGCTAATAGCAGAACAATTCACCTGAAATAAATTCATTTTAATGAAGCAAAATACAAAATGTGAACTTAGAAAACATAAACACATAGAGAAGAACACATGGCATATTGCACTAACGAATCCAGCAAAGAGTTTTCTGGCACTTACTGTACAATTCCTTCATCTTCTTTCATTAAAAAAAAAAATCACATAACTTGTTTGTTACTGTAAAGTATATCATCAATCTCTAACAGCATCTATTTCCAATGTATCATCACTGCCCCCTGCATCACTAGGTGCTGACTGGTAGGATTGATTTCTATACATGTGTGTGTCCATGTGCAAGAGTGTGAGTGTGTTCAGTGAGTAAGTAAGAGAGAGAGAGAGAGAGAGAGAGAGTGCCACTCAGTTACATAAGAGAGGATTACGGTGTCACAGCAGCACAATGACAGGGTGGGGAGGGTGGAGAAAACATCCGATTTTATCAGCCGGTGCTAAATCCCCATCTATGTTGTGCTGTGTTTTACCTTTGCACACACACACACACACACACACACACACACACAAACACAGGGATACCATATTCACAGAAACTACTACACCGACACATGAAAGGTTAAGAAGGTTAATGCTGCTCGTAGCTCAGGAGATTTGACTTATCTGACTCCATTGCTGCATCAGAATAGATACTCAAAACATGCTGATTTCACTCATCTGTCTTTTAGACTATTTCTTTTTGTAATAAACAAAAACTGCAGAACAAAGATCACATTCAAAATTGTATTAGCGATACTCAAAAAGTGTTTCTTTTGGGATACTATCTTCGTCAAAGTGTTCATAACTAAATGGACAAAAATATGTTTTCATACTTGCTTTTTCCTCAGAGGTAATAGACCAAAAAAAACAAAAATGAATCAGCTCCCTCTTCCCCCCGTCTCTCTGCCAACTGCTCAAACAGCTTCTCCGTGCTGACTCACCTTGGACAGCTTCTATTTCCTTGCAGGGGACTGGAGGAGGAGGACAGACAAACAACAACTACAACAACAACAACAACAACAACAACAACATACGACACTCCGAGTCCTGTAGGTTTATGCAGAAATGTCCCATCCTGCCAGGCCGTCTCTGAACCTGCAGTGGTTAAGCATACCTCTCTTACAGATTTATCAAGGTAAGAGGAGGGTGCTGTGCGTATAACGTCATTATCCAGGCCTGAATGGGGTTTTTCATTTGCCATCTATCTATTAATTATTCTATCATCCCATTAATATGATGGATTTCCCTGATATCGCTGCGTTTTTGAAGTTATGTCAACTCCCTCTGAAGAAGACAGTATAGTGCATTACTATTGGGCTGAGCAATATGACGATATATATTGTCAAAACGATATAAAAATATCTATTGTATATATTTGTCTGTATCATTTCCATGGCGATATAGGCTTTATTTATTGATTTTTTTTCTCTATAATTTAACTTAAAAGTGTTATGTTTCATTATTTTCTCATTTCAAAGTTCTTAAAATGAGAAAATACTTTCATTTGTCAAGTTTTTATATTCAGAATCAGAATCAGAAATGTTTTATAGATTTTAGAAATTGGGAAATTCACACAGGAGTATACAAAAATAGGCTCTACTATGTGGTTATTTCATATTATAGACTATCGAATTACCAGAAAACATTCTATATTGTGATATATATCGTTATCAAGATATGAAATTACCTATATTGTCATGAAAGATTTTGGCTATATTGCCCAGACAGAACCTATGTGACACCATGTTGTTAACTCAGCTTAATTCTGAGCAAGTTTATTTAAAAATTTAAATTTAAATTAAAAAATATATAATTTTACATGTCACAGGAACAAGTAGAGTTCAGTTATGGGGCTGCTACATTATCCTATTTCAAAATATTTCTATAAAAAGCAGCTGTAAATGGTTTTGCAGCCATGCACCAATAATCTCTGTATGTGTCTAAAGCTTTTAATGCATGCACTGTCTGCAGTGGAAGAGTTTCAACAACTGGAGAAAAACTTTTTTAAAACTTGCAGTTTGCATATCCTTAAAAAGGAGGGGGGGGAAAGTAGAGCTAAAGGATGTGATGCTGCACCTGAAAGAACCTTAAATGTTCACAAAAATCCTTCACATGCATATATACTGTAGGCTGAAATATTTTTAGGTAAAATACTGAAAGATCAGGCCTACCCATCCAAGTGAGCTCGTCTGCTTCTCTCATCCTCTTCACAAGGATCTTCTGTGCTGCTGCTGGCTTCTCTCACCTTCCCGGAGTCTGGTGCCATGTGTGTCTGCCTTGCAAAAGAAAAGAAAGATGCATAAACCTACTTAAAAGGGAAGAACTGCATGGATGCTGTGTTATCACTGCACTAGCTACAGAAGTAGTGTGTGTTTTGGTCCTTAGCGCGTCGTGTTTTGGACAGCTTTTCCCTGATATGACTTGCTCTTTTCAAACACAAGTCAGTTATGATTCAGGATTTTCTCTCAAGGCGTTCTTGCTGCACAGTAGCAGCCTGCTGTGTGACCATATGGCACTCTTTAACGAGAGGAGGAAACATGAGCTGGGAAGATGGAAGAGAGCATTTAAGTCTATAACCTCTCACCTGTGGTACAACAACAACACAGGCTCACTGCAGTGTGTGAAATAGTCACGGAATTTAATCTATCTGTGTACATAGATACGAATTTCCATTTTTTTTTTTTTTGTGATGCTCAGCACAACATTCAACAATTTTTCGTACTTTTTCCAGCAACACGTGATGCACCTGTTCATTTCCGCTCCAGTCTTTTCAAAATAAAACCACTTAGTGACGCTCTGGAATAGATCAAATTAGTTAGGTTGATGCAACAATCTACGACGGAGTATTAGGGAGAAATATTGAGGGAGAAAAAATCAGATTTCAACAATAAAGTCATAATATTATGAGGGAAAAAAATCGTAATTTAATGAGAATAAAGTCATACTATTTCAAGAAAACAAATCTGAATATTACGAGAATAAATTCATAACTTTACAAGTAAAACAGTTGTAATATTACGAGTATAAAGTCATAACTTTACAAGAAAAAAAGTTGTAATATTACGAGAATAAAGTCATAACTTTATAAGAAAAAAGTTGTAATATTACGAGAATAAAGTTGTGACTTTATGGGGGAAAAAGTCTTAATTTAATGAGAATAAAGGCATAACTTTAAGAGAAAAAAGTCGTAATTTAATGAGAATGAAGTCATACGATTTCAAGAAAAAAAAAGTCATAATATTACGAAAATAAAGTCATAATTTTATGAGAAAAAAAGCCGTAATATTACGAGAATAAAGCCATAACTTTACGAGAAAAAAAGCCGTAATATTACGAGAATAAAGTCATAACTTTAAGAGAAAAAAGTCGGAATTTAATGAGAATAAAGTTATACTATTTCAAGAAAAAATAAGTAGTAATAATTCGAGAATAAAGCCATAACTTTACGAGAAAAAAAAGCTGTAATATTACGAGAATAAAGTCATAACTTTAAGAGAAAAAGTAATAATTTAATGCGAATAAAGTCATACTATTTCAAGAAACAAAAGTTGTAATATTACGAGTATAAAGTCATAAATTTAAGAGAAAAAAAGTAATTTCCTCCTCCACAAAAGAAGCACTTTACCCCAGGCCCGTGTAGATCCTTTCTTCGGAATAAACGCAGTTTCTTGCACAATCTTTTCAAGGTCCTGATACTTATGATAATGTGGTGCCATAGATTTACTATTTCATTTGTGAAACCTATACTACAGTATAACTTCACAAGATGCTCCACGTTCCTTATTTTCACACAGGAAGCATGCTGCTCTATTTCCCCTCTAAAATCACATGTGAAATTACTACGATGATCAATGATCAATGACCATTTTGGCCATACAGTACTCAAACTAGTGCATAAATGAAAATGGAGTAAAACCATTATATTTTATATAAATTAATTTGTAACTGTCCCAAACAGGTGCCTAATAAAAACAAAGATTTTCACCATGAGCTTTGGAAAAAGTTTTTACTGATGTACAACAGTCATATCATATCAAAGACAATACAACTCCAGATCAAATGCGTTTCTGTTGTTCTTGTTGCTGTTTGTAGCTGGTCTCAAAATAGAGAGGTCTGTCCACACTTCCTGTTCGGGCCAAACGGCTATACAGGAGACATTCACCTTGACAGATGAACTGGTCTCAGAAATGTATACCACAGTGTGAATGCAGCTCCTTGTTTTTGGTTTTAATCCAGACAGAAGTGCTGTCCTAACACATCTCCCCCTCCTTTTAGTAACTGGGTGGCAGTTTCAAACTCCAGAGGGACACTCTTGGTCTGAGACTGCTTCAGGTCTCTCTCCATCAGCTGGGGATGAGAAAATGGGATACATTATTCAGAAATTGTCTGATTCAGATCGTCTAGTAGGCTGATTGGTGAGTCACAGCTTAACCCAGGGTCCCTGTACGCCAGACAGTTACAGCCGATAACCGGCTCTATTTTAAATGATGACTCTCATCCTTTGCACGGCGAAGCTCCGCTTCTTCCTTCTGGACGGAGGTTTAGTGTCCCAAGGTGTGGAACAAAGTGGTATAAAAACAGCAGCCGTCACTCAGATGAACAAGTTGTAGCAACACAGTACAGATGCTATAGAAGCTATAGATAGATAGCTATAGACAGATGCTATACTTGTTTATTTATTTGTTCATATTTATTCATTGTATATTAGTCGTTTAAGGGATCATTGGAGCCTTGAGTATTTTTTTTTTTTAAATCATATTTGTCTATTGTCTGTGTTTGTAAAATGTGTGTCACAAGTTGGCTTCCATTTAGCTTCTATGCACTAATAGACAACATTGTTTAATTGTTATCTTAAGTTTGAGTGTCATATCACCTCATATGTTGTTATCTCCAGCACTTCGCTGATGTCTTCCTCCTGTCCAGACAGAGGTGCGTTGATCGACGCAGCAGCTTTGGCCACATCTGGATGGTAATGCTTCTGCAGTGTCTGCAAAAAAAAAAAAGCAAGAAGAAAAGAATGTAAACTTTAGTTGGAAATTAAGTATGCTTTCACTTAAGTTAATGTATATGATATTCCTCCATCTCGTTTTCCGATCAACATGACAACAACAAAAAAAAAAAACGTTGGCACAGCTCAGTGCGAAGTCTGTGTCACGGATGATTCATTTGTGAAAACCAAAACCATGCTGTACACACACCTTAATCTCCCACAAGCTGCTCTCTAAGGCACGGCACTGAGCAGGATCCTCTTCATCCATTAGATACGGGTCCTCCAAAGGCTCTGTCGTTAAGAACAGAAACAAACATCTTTCCTAAAAATGCTTCCTTGGATGATTGTACATCACAATAAAAATCCTTACAAGCTGTCTTAAATATAAAGAATTGCACTGGGAATCTAAAAAAAACCCTGACATTTTGAGTGGTTAGAAACTGATGACTATAGAGTGGCTGACACTCACCGTCTTCTGTGCTCGGCTTGTGAATGAGGACTCTGCAGGATGGGTGGCGACGGATCAGGTTATAGATGAAGGGCAGCACCAGGAGGAGGGCCGTGGGCGGCGCTGTGAGAGCCAAACGAGCCAGGCGTTTGGCGAACGCAGCCACTAGGTACACTGGCAAGTGACTGGAGGAAGGCACAAACACAGCATAGATGTTACTAATGCATATATGCATTTGGAATTTTGATGGTCGTTTTCTTGAATAGGGGGAATTTAACAGTTTAAATATCCCATATACAGTCAATATTTGAATCAGATAAAAACATTCTCCCCAGAAAACTCCATTTAGATCAGCGGGGCTCAACAGCGGCCAACAATCAAAAGGTGTGGTTATGATGGTAAATTGCTGATGATGTGTAACCCGGCCACTGCAGGTCAACTACAAATAGTATTTTACTACAACTGTGCTCCAAGAGGACAGATGCAGATGGCTATAACTGGATAAAAATGAGGGTTAAAAAAAAAAACTTTTAGTGAAGCATGAATGAGCTTACCTGGAGCTAAGGAAGAGGTTAGCTAGGTGGAAAAAGCGTGCTCTGTACTTCACGTGGAAAACAGAAGGCTCAAGCAGATTATACAACTTCTTGTAGAAATCTGGGTAATCTCTGCAAAAAAACACACACACACAACATAATAGCACGATATTTATGCAATTCAAAAAACATCTTCAGTCTACTGTTGTGCTTTAGAGATTCAGGATGGAGACTCAAATTCTCTTCAACATATTACTGTCATTTATGTGACTATTAAAGCTTCAGCAGGCAGAAAGTTTTTGCCGTCGTTGGGCAAAAAATTCCATAATAACCTTTCAGCATATTGTAAATTGAAGTGTTCTGAGAGAAAACTAGACTTCTGCACCTCCTCGTGGCTCTGTTTTCAGGGTTTAAATAATCTAGCCCGTGACGGGAGACTTTAGCCAATCACAGGTCATTTCAGAGAGAAAGCGTTCCTATTGGCTGTGCTCCGGCTGGTGGGCGGTGCTTGTTTTTTTTCCTCAACTGTTCTCAACATTGCTGCCAGGTCAACAAACTTTCTCATTTTACAGCTAAACAGTACACTAACAAGATGTTTCTGAAAACATTTGAGGCGAGAAATAGGCATTACAGTAACAGAATATTGATTCGCTACCGTCAGGATATGGTGACCGTTTTATAAAAATAACTTTTTTTTTTAATCATATTTGCTCCATCTCTACCCACTGCAGCTTTAAAAGTGGCAATAAATTAATTAATTTTTCATGTAATACTCACAGGTTGTGTTGATGTATGAGGACAAAAAGGCCATTGAGGGCCAACAAGCTGATAGCCCCACCTGTTCAATAAAAACATAACAAAATACCATATCATGACAACCAGCATAGAAGTTAACACATCCAAGAGACCACGTGTAAAAATGCCACTATGGTTATTTTTCATTCATTGTAACGTGAAGTTGTTGGGAGTACCGTTGCTACTAAAGCCACATTGCACAACTTACCGACTTCATAGGCGGCGGTCAAGAAGTCAATCATCAGCGTGGGTTTACTCATGTGAGGCAAAATGGAGTCATGGAGGATCACCAAGACCTTTTTATACATGTTGCTTGGCAACTAACAACAGAGAGATGAGATGGCACGGTGTTATAAATGTGTGCAGGGAATACATTTTGATTAAAAAATAATTTAAAAAAAATGATATTTAGGCATGAGTCAAGATTTTTGTATAATACCTTATGCTTGAGAAAGCCCAGCCACATCTTCTCAAAGACACGCTTGTGTTCCTGTAATGAAGTAGAACATTTAAAAATCCTATTCAGAAAATTAGGCTCTTTTATACATGTTGCATTGGAATGTCCAGAGGTTTTTTGGGGGAAGGTTATTGGTGTCCTTGCGGAACTAACAGGCGTACTATTATCAATGGACCCTGCTGTACATCTTCCGCCTTTCCCTTACGGACAAAACGCGCAAAGTCTGGCTGGCAGGCCTAACTGCAGCTAAGAAGATTGTAGTCCAAGCGTTGGAAAACCTCTTGATATTTCAAGTATTCACTGGCTTCGGAGCTTTTTAGACATTTCTTACCTGGAACTATCATCAGCAAGAGTCAATGATGCACGACCAAACACAATTTTAATGTGGACAAACTTCTAACTTAAAAGATCTTCTGTCTTAATAAGGATTTTCTGTCCGTGTACATATCATTATACTGTTGGTTGGTGGAGGGGAGAGGGGTGTGTGGGTCAGATGGTCAAAATGTAATCAGCAACCTGATGTATTGTCTGTAATTTGTTGGTGTTGCAATAAAAAAATATGTGATAAAAAAAAAAAAAAT